>OV725080.1:55026127-55296314 GCA_928085145.1 Nezara viridula | reverse complement strand
ATATATTATATTATATATATAATATATAGTATATATAATCTCTATATTTCGTAATTATCTTATCCTCTATTGTATTTTACTATTTTTATTATTTATATAGTCATCATAAAATCTTTCTTCATTTCTTATCCTCACATTCCTCTAATATTAATTTCATAACTATTTATGAACACAATTCTAATTAAAATTAATAAATGCTGAAACTTCCATTACACCTCAAATAAGAAAAGGGCAAACCACGAATTTTTTCAACAATTTACCATACTATTTATAATCTCCATCAAATGCCATACATTTCCGTCCTATATGTAATAGCCTTGTCTAGTATGAGCTGTGGGTTTTGCATATTTATTATGCTCTTCGGGATTAAGAGTACTGCATTATTTTAATGCTTTAAGTTTCATAGAGGTTTGAAGCATAAATGCGCTATCAATAAGTGAAAGATCGCTATGGGAAAACCAGAGTCACTCACATCTAGATCCGTAATATATTCGTTGGCAGCTTCTTGGGGAACGTTTAGTGTCTTCTTGATCTCCGCCCTTAGAATTTCATCTACTCGAGACCAGTCATTTTTTAGAAACTTTCCACTTCTCATAGGGAAGTTCAAGGCTGGATACACGAAGGTTCTAAGAGCGTCCAGCGTTGCCAGGGGGACAATTTAGAAGATAGGATTTTCAAGGCCCGGGACACGATGTCTTCTATGGTTGTTTGAGCCGGAATAGCTCTAAATCCGATAGGGTTACCTAAAATAAATGCGTTTCTTCCAACCTTCAGAGACCGCAACTTGACCCCATTTAGATCGAAAGTTGTATTACGAACTCCTATCGGTAACTTCCCGGATATACGGAACGTCGTACATTTACCAGGACTCAAACGCATATTAATTTTCCACAATGCGTCTGCTGCCTCATTAATAAGTTCCTGAAGATTTTCCGGACTACCTGACTGGATACAAACGTCATCGGCCTAAGCGAGCACATTATGATGATCCCCAGAGTCCAAATGCTCAATCGCATGATTAATCCCAAGAATAAAAAGCAAGCCACTGAGGGGACAGCCTTGTCCGGAAGCTCTAATTGGTTTTGATACTCCACAGGAGATACAGATATCCTCGTAGCCGAGTAGTGCTGTCTGTATATATGTCTTTAATGAGTTCGACAATGAGCTGTCCGGCTCCTCTACGTCGTAACGTTTCAGTCACTAGAACATGTTCCATGCTGCCAAATGCATACGTTATGTCGAGCCATGCTACACACAGCTCTCCCTGACCTTTTCTTGCTGCAGCCCTCCACAGGACAGGTAGTATAAGCTTGACCACCCGTAGTAATCGGTAGCTGATGCCATGCAAATAATGTATTCCCCTCCAAAGTAAAATATCTAAGTTCCTCTACCGGGTCCATACTGAAGAATTTCAGTATTTTTATATTTGTTTAATTTATTATTATTATATACACCAAATTTTATATTGTTATGGTCATGTTTTTTTAATGCATGTTTAATTTTAGTATTTGTTCCTGGTATATATTTCAATTTAAAAAAACTTCTCATTTTCATCATGTTTCGTGTCTTATTTTTGTTATTTTCTGAACTAATACTATTCTCTGTACCTGTAATTTTTAATGAACATGAACTGGAAAAGTCGGGGAATTCTATCAAAAGGTTTCCAAAGACACCTTACCATTCATTTGTGTTAAAACTTCCTCTAAAAATACCTGATATAAGAAGCAGTGAATTTTTCATTCCTATAATATAAATTAACATTTTTTTTATTTTATAACATTTCGTAACGTTGCACCTTTTTCAGAAATATTGATAATGCATAAAACCATTCCTTTTAACGCTATTTGACTTGCATTGAAAGAATTGAATAACTCATTGATTGGATGTTTTTTATTTATTTTTTTAATAGTCGACCGTCGTGGGTATAATGAAGAGTTCGAGTTGGCTGGTTGGGTCGAGCAGTCAGTCACGACTACAAAAGTAAAAATAAATAAATTATTTTTTAGTTTGATCAATTTATTTTTAAATGGAACTATCAATTGAAAACGGATCTTGTATGAGGTGTATGTAACAGAATGATGAGGAGATGCAGTTGCTGTCACATGTCGTGCGTGCCCTGAGGAGATAGTTCCAACATTAGCCCAGAGGGGGCAGCACAGTCGTGACTGTGTGGTCAGGAACTCTTACATATTGTTTTTATTTGGTGCTTTCTTGTACTTTTAAGTATGTTTGTGTTATTGCAGGAGAGAAAGTATGAAAATAGAGGGATGAAAGTAAAAAAAGTTGTGAAATAGTCGGGCATCTTTGAAGAACCCCAAGTCTGGGCATACCTCTCGACTCCCACCGTCGTTGCTATACTTCAGTAGATTAAATTATCGTTCCCAACAGCTGGTAGCTATCGCTTCTCGGCCTATCGGCTAAGATCAAAGTGTAGTATCTGTTCTTATCAGCTTAATCTCTGGTACGACCCTCATTGAGGGTCCAGAAGATTAAACTGATTTTTGGAAAATGACGGAGTGCTAGGGGCTTGCTCCACCTCTGTCGCGGATTGACCCGGTATTGCAGTACTGCTGGGATCGGCCCATTTAACATTGAATCACTTACAATTACCATCCAGCCAAGGTTTATTAATTCATTAATCGAGGATAACATGTCGATTGTTCGATTTGTACGTTCTTATAGGGAATCGGAACGCTTTCAATTCGTCTAACCCCTCGTTCCTTTCCTGCAACTTATTATCACCCTATACGAGCGAGTAGCCTATTTTGTTGAATAGGAAGAATAAATACATATATTTTCGAGTCTGTGCAAAAAACAGAAAGGAAATTAAACCATTGATTAGTTTAGTCTAGTTATTCTTAAATGTTCTCATCTCAAGGAGCTTCACCCATGTAAAAGGACTTCCGCGTCCTCTCCGGATTAGAAAGCTGCTAGGGATGATAACAAATCTTTTCTATAAAATCTTCCAAATTTTCAAGGGCATTTTTAATTCATTAATAATTGGGAGGAAATAACTTTATTGAACCCTTTCACCTCCTTTCCATGCTTGGATTTTTTTTTTTTTTTCGACAACGTTTCAGACAGTTTTGCCCATTTTCAAGTCTAAATCATTATCTATTATATTACAATACATTAATCACAAATATATATATATATATATATAAATATATGTAAAATATGTTACGGCACATACAATAACACTATAAAATTCCAAAAAGTCAACTTAATGAATAAAATCTCTACTTTCGTAATTATCTTATCCTCTATGTTTTACTATTATTTATATAGTCGTCATAAAATCTTTCTTCATTCTTATCCTCACATTCCTCTAATATTAATTTCATAACTATTTATAACATCAATTCTAAAATTAAAAAAAAATGCTGAAACTTCCATTACACCTCAAATAAGAAAAGGCAAACCACGAATTTTTCAACAATTTACCATACTATTTATAATCTCCATCAAATGCCATACATTTCCGTCCTATATGTAATAGCCTTATGTCTAGTATGAGCTGTGGGTTTTGCATATTATTATGCTCTTCGGATTAAGAGTACTGCATTATTTTAATGCTTTAAGTTTCATAGAGTTTGAAGCATAAATGCGCTATCAATAAGTGAAAGATCGCTCTCTTCAGCAGCTATGGGAAAAAACACAGAGTCACTCACATCTAGATCCGTAATATATTCGTTGGCAGCTTCTTGGGGAACGTTTAGTGTCTTCTTGATCTCCGCCCTTAGAATTTCATCTACTCGAGACCAGTCATTTTTTAGAAACTTTCCACTTCTCATAGGGAAGTTCAAGGCTGGATACACGAAGTTCTAAGAGCGTCCAGGCGTTGCCAGGGGACAATTTTAGAAGATAGGATTTTCAAGGCCCGGGACACGATGTCTTCTATGGTTTTTGAGCCGGAATAGCTCTAAATCCGATAGGGTTACCTAAAAATAAATGCGTTTCTTCCAACCTTCAGAGACCGCAACTTGACCCCATTTAGATCGAAAGTTGTATTACGAACTCCTATCGGTAACTTCCCGGATATACGGAACGTCGTACATTTACCAGGACTCAAACGCATATTAATTTTCCACAATGCGTCTGCTGCCTCATTAATAAGTTCCTGAAGATTTTCCGGACTACCTGACTGGATACAAACGTCATCGGCCTAAGCGAGCACATTATGATGATCCCCAGAGTCCAAATGCTCAATCGCATGATTAATCCCAAGAATAAAAAGCAAGCCACTGAGGGGACAGCCTTGTCCGGAAGCTCTAATTGGTTTTGATACTCCACAGGAGATACAGAATCCTCGTAGCCGAGTCTGTATGTATGTCTTTAATGAGTTCGACAATGAGCTGTCCGGCTCCTCAACGTCGTAACGTTTCAGTCACTAGAGCATGTTCCATGCTGCCAAATGCATACGTTATGTCGAGCCATGCTACACACAGCTCTCCCTGACCTTTTCTTGCTGCAGCCCTCCACAGGACAGGTAGTATAAGCTTGACCACCCGTAGTAATCGGTAGCTGATGCCATGCAAATAATGTATTCCCCTCCAAAGTAAAATATCTAAGTTCCTCTACCGGGTCCATACTGAAGAATTTCAGTATTTTTATATTTGTTTAATTATTATTATTATAACACCAAATTTTATATTGTTATGGTCATGTTTTTTTAATGCATGTTTAATTTTAGTATTTGTTCCTGGTATATATTTCAATTTAAAAAAACTTCTCATTTTCATCATGTTTCGTGTCTTATTTTTGTTATTTTCTGAACTAATACTATTCTCTGTACCTGTAATTTTTAATGAACATGAACTGGAAAAGTCGGGGAATTCTATCAAAAGGTTTCCAAAGACACCTTACCATTCATTTGTGTTAAAACTTCCTCTAAAAATACCTGATATAAGAAGCAGTGAATTTTTCATTCCTATAATATAAATTAACATTTTTTTTATTTTATAACATTTCGTAACGTTGCACCTTTTTCAGAAATATTGATAATGCATAAAACCATTCCTTTTAACGCTATTTGACTTGCATTGAAAGAATTGAATAACTCATTGATTGGATGTTTTTTATTTATTTTTTTAATAGTCGACCGTCGTGGGTATAATGAAGAGTTCGAGTTGGCTGGTTGGGTCGAGCAGTCAGTCACGACTACAAAAGTAAAAATAAATAAATTATTTTTAGTTTGATCAATTTATTTTTAAATGGAACTATCAATTGAAAACGGATCTTGTATGAGGTGTATGTAACAGAATGATGAGGAGATGCAGTTGCTGTCACATGTCGTGCGTGCCCTGAGGAGATAGTTCCAACATTAGCCCAGAGGGGGCAGCACAGTCGTGACTGTGTGGTCAGGAACTCTTACATATTGTTTTTATTTGGTGCTTTCTTGTACTTTTAAGTATGTTTGTGTTATTGCAGGAGAGAAAGTATGAAAATAGAGGGATGAAAGTAAAAAAAGTTGTGAAATAGTCGGGCATCTTTGAAGAACCCCAAGTCTGGGCATACCTCTCGACTCCCACCGTCGTTGCTATACTTCAGTAGATTAAATTATCGTTCCCAACAGCTGGTAGCTATCGCTTCTCGGCCTATCGGCTAAGATCAAAGTGTAGTATCTGTTCTTATCAGCTTAATCTCTGGTACGACCCTCATTGAGGGTCCAGAAGATTAAACTGATTTTTGGAAAATGACGGAGTGCTAGGGGCTTGCTCCACCTCTGTCGCGGATTGACCCGGTATTGCAGTACTGCTGGGATCGGCCCATTTAACATTGAATCACTTACAATTACCATCCAGCCAAGGTTTATTAATTCATTAATCGAGGATAACATGTCGATTGTTCGATTTGTACGTTCTTATAGGGAATCGGAACGCTTTCAATTCGTCTAACCCCTCGTTCCTTTCCTGCAACTTATTATCACCCTATACGAGCGAGTAGCCTATTTTGTTGAATAGGAAGAATAAATACATATATTTTCGAGTCTGTGCAAAAAACAGAAAGGAAATTAAACCATTGTGATTAGTTTAGTCTAGTTATTCTTAAATGGTTCTCATCTCAAGGAGCTTCACCCATGTAAAAGGACTTCCGCGTCCTCTCCGGATTAGAAAGCTGCTAGGGATGATAACAAATCTTTTCTATAAAATCTTCCAAATTTTCAAGGGCATTTTTAATTCATTAATAATTGGGAGGAAATAACTTTATTGAACCCTTTCACCTCCTTTCCATGCTTGGATTTTTTTTTTTTTTTTCGACAACGTTTCAGACAGTTTTGCCCATTTTCAAGTCTAAATCATTATCTATTATATTACAATACATTAATCACAAATATATATATATATATATATATATATATATATGTAAAATATGTTACGGCACATACAATAACACTATAAAATTCCAAAAAGTCAACTTAATGAATAAAATCTCTACTTTCGTAATTATCTTATCCTCTATGTTTTACTATTATTTATATAGTCGTCATAAAATCTTTCTTCATTCTTATCCTCACATTCCTCTAATATTAATTTCATAACTATTTATGAACAGTCAATTCTAAAATTAAAATAAAAATGCTGAAACTTCCATTACACCTCAAATAAGAAAAGGGCAAACCACGAATTTTTCAACAATTTACCATACTATTTTATAATCTCCATCAAATGCCATACATTTCCGTCCTATATGTAATAGCCTTATGTCTAGTATGAGCTGTGGGTTTTGCATATTATTATGCTCTTCGGGATTAAGAGTACTGCATTATTTTAATGCTTTAAGTTTCATAGAGGTTTGAAGCATAAATGCGCTATCAATAAGTGAAAGATCGCTCTCTTCAGCAGCTATGGGAAAAAACACAGAGTCACTCACATCTAGATCCGTAATATATTCGTTGGCAGCTTCTTGGGGAACGTTTAGTGTCTTCTTGATCTCCGCCCTTAGAATTTCATCTACTCGAGACCAGTCATTTTTTAGAAACTTTCCACTTCTCATAGGGAAGTTCAAGGCTGGATACACGAAGGTTCTAAGAGCGTCCAGGCGTTGCCAGGGGGACAATTTAGAAGATAGGATTTTCAAGGCCCGGGACACGATGTCTTCTATGGTTGTTTGAGCCGGAATAGCTCTAAATCCGATAGGGTTACCTAAAAATAAATGCGTTTCTTCCAACCTTCAGAGACCGCAACTTGACCCCATTTAGATCGAAAGTTGTATTACGAACTCCTATCGGTAACTTCCCGGATATACGGAACGTCGTACATTTACCAGGACTCAAACGCATATTAATTTTCCACAATGCGTCTGCTGCCTCATTAATAAGTTCCTGAAGATTTTCCGGACTACCTGACTGGATACAAACGTCATCGGCCTAAGCGAGCACATTATGATGATCCCCAGAGTCCAAATGCTCAATCGCATGATTAATCCCAAGAATAAAAGCAAGCCACTGAGGGGACAGCCTTGTCCGGAAGCTCTAATTGGTTTTGGCTCCACAGGGGTACAGATCCTCGTAGCCGAGTCTGTATATATGTCTTTAATGAGTTCGACAATGAGCTGTCCGGCTCCTCTACGTCGTAACGTTTCAGTCACTAGAACATGTTCCATGCTGCCAAATGCATACGTTATGTCGAGCCATGCTACACACAGCTCTCCCTGACCTTTTCTTGCTGCAGCCCTCCACAGGACAGGTAGTATAAGCTTGACCACCCGTAGTAATCGGTAGCTGATGCCATGCAAATAATGTATTCCCCTCCAAAGTAAAATATCTAAGTTCCTCTACCGGGTCCATACTGAAGAATTTCAGTATTTTATATTTGTTTAATTTATTATTATTATATACACCAAATTTTATATTGTTATGGTCATGTTTTTTTAATGCATGTTTAATTTTAGTATTTGTTCCTGGTATATATTTCAATTTAAAAAAACTTCTCATTTTCATCATGTTTCGTGTCTTATTTTTGTTATTTTCTGAACTAATACTATTCTCTGTACCTGTAATTTTTAATGAACATGAACTGGAAAAGTCGGGGAATTCTATCAAAAGGTTTCCAAAGACACCTTACCATTCATTTGTGTTAAAACTTCCTCTAAAAATACCTGATATAAGAAGCAGTGAATTTTTCATTCCTATAATATAAATTAACATTTTTTTTATTTTATAACATTTCGTAACGTTGCACCTTTTTCAGAAATATTGATAATGCATAAAACCATTCCTTTTAACGCTATTTGACTTGCATTGAAAGAATTGAATAACTCATTGATTGGATGTTTTTTATTTATTTTTTTAATAGTCGACCGTCGTGGGTATAATGAAGAGTTCGAGTTGGCTGGTTGGTCGAGCAGTCAGTCACGACTACAAAAGTAAAAATAAATAAATTATTTTTTAGTTTGATCAATTTATTTTTAAATGGAACTATCAATTGAAAACGGATCTTGTATGAGGTGTATGTAACAGAATGATGAGGAGATGCAGTTGCTGTCACATGTCGTGCGTGCCCTGAGGAGATAGTTCCAACATTAGCCCAGAGGGGGCAGCACAGTCGTGACTGTTGGTCAGGAACTCTTACATATTGTTTTTATTTGGTGCTTTCTTGTACTTTTAAGTATGTTTGTGTTATTGCAGGAGAGAAAGTATGAAAATAGAGGGATGAAAGTAAAAAAAGTTGTGAAATAGTCGGGCATCTTTGAAGAACCCAAGTCTGGGCATACCTCTCGACTCCCACCGTCGTTGCTATACTTCAGTAGATATAAATTATCGTTCCCAACAGCTGGTAGCTATCGCTTCTCGGCCTATCGGCTAAGATCAAAGTGTAGTATCTGTTCTTATCAGCTTAATCTCTGGTACGACCCTCATTGAGGGTCCAGAAGATTAAACTGATTTTTGGAAAATGACGGAGTGCTAGGGGCTTGCTCCACCTCTGTCGCGGATTGACCCGGTATTGCAGTACTGCTGGGATCGGCCCATTTAACATTGAATCACTTACAATTACCATCCAGCCAAGGTTTATTAATTCATTAATCGAGGATAACATGTCGATTGTTCGATTTGTACGTTCTTATAGGGGAATCGGAACGCTTTCAATTCGTCTAACCCTCGTTCCTTTCCTGCAACTTATTATCACCCTATACGAGCGAGTAGCCTATTTTGTTGAATAGGAAGAATAAATACATATATTTTCGAGTCTGTGCAAAAAACAGAAAGGAAATTAAACCATTGTGATTAGTTTAGTCTAGTTATTCTTAAATGGTTCTCATCTCAAGGAGCTTCACCCATGTAAAAGGACTTCCGCGTCCTCTCCGGATTAGAAAGCTGCTAGGGATGATAACAAATCTTTTCTATAAAATCTTCCAAATTTTCAAGGGCATTTTTAATTCATTAATAATTGGGAGGAAATAACTTTATTGAACCCTTTCACCTCCTTTCCATGCTTGGATTTTTTTTTTTTTTCGACAACGTTTCAGACAGTTTTGCCCATTTTCAAGTCTAAATCATTATCTATTATATTACAATACATTAATCACAAATATATATATATATATATATATATATGTAAAATATGTTACGGCACATACAATAACACTATAAAATTCCAAAAAGTCAACTTAATGAATAAAATCTCTACTTTCGTAATTATCTTATCCTCTATGTTTTACTATTATTTATATAGTCGTCATAAAATCTTTCTTCATTCTTATCCTCACATTCCTCTAATATTAATTTCATAACTATTTATGAACAGTCAATTCTAAAATTAAAATAAAAATGCTGAAACTTCCATTACACCTCAAATAAGAAAAGGGCAAACCACGAATTTTTCAACAATTTACCATACTATTTTATAATCTCCATCAAATGCCATACATTTCCGTCCTATATGTAATAGCCTTATGTCTAGTATGAGCTGTGGGTTTTGCATATTATTATGCTCTTCGGGATTAAGAGTACTGCATTATTTTAATGCTTTAAGTTTCATAGAGGTTTGAAGCATAAATGCGCTATCAATAAGTGAAAGATCGCTCTCTTCAGCAGCTATGGGAAAAAACACAGAGTCACTCACATCTAGATCCGTAATATATTCGTTGGCAGCTTCTTGGGGAACGTTTAGTGTCTTCTTGATCTCCGCCCTTAGAATTTCATCTACTCGAGACCAGTCATTTTTTAGAAACTTTCCACTTCTCATAGGGAAGTTCAAGGCTGGATACAGAAGGTTCTAAGAGCGTCCAGGCGTTGCCAGGGGGACAATTTAGAAGATAGGATTTTCAAGGCCCGGGACACGATGTCTTCTATGGTTGTTTGAGCCGGAATAGCTCTAAATCCGATAGGGTTACCTAAAAATAAATGCGTTTCTTCCAACCTTCAGAGACCGCAACTTGACCCCATTTAGATCGAAAGTTGTATTACGAACTCCTATCGGTAACTTCCCGGATATACGGAACGTCGTACATTTACCAGAACTCAAACGCAATTAATTTTCCACAATGCGTCTGCTGCCTCATTAATAAGTTCCTGAAGATTTTCCGGACTACCGGACTGGATACAAATGTCATCGGCCTAAGCGAGCACATTATGATGATCCCCAGAGTCCAAATGCTCAATCGCATGATTAATCCCAAGAATAAAAAGCAAGCCACTGAGGGGACAGCCTTGTCCGGAAGCTCTAATTGGTTTTGGCACTCCACAGGGGGTACAGATCCTCGTAGCCGAGTCTGTATATATGTCTTTAATGAGTTCGACAATGAGCTGTCCGGCTCCTCTACGTCGTAACGTTTCAGTCACTAGAACATGTTCCATGCTGCCAAATGCATACGTTATGTCGAGCCATGCTACACACAGCTCTCCCTGACCTTTTCTTGCTGCAGCCCTCCACAGGACAGGTAGTATAAGCTTGACCACCCGTAGTAATCGGTAGCTGATGCCATGCAAATAATGTATTCCCCTCCAAAGTAAAATATCTAAGTTCCTCTACCGGGTCCATACTGAAGAATTTCAGTATTTTTATATTTGTTTAATTTATTATTATTATATACACCAAATTTTATATTGTTATGGTCATGTTTTTTTAATGCATGTTTAATTTTAGTATTTGTTCCTGGTATATATTTCAATTTAAAAAAACTTCTCATTTTCATCATGTTTCGTGTCTTATTTTTGTTATTTTCTGAACTAATACTATTCTCTGTACCTGTAATTTTTAATGAACATGAACTGGAAAAGTCGGGGAATTCTATCAAAAGGTTTCCAAAGACACCTTACCATTCATTTGTGTTAAAACTTCCTCTAAAAATACCTGATATAAGAAGCAGTGAATTTTTCATTCCTATAATATAAATTAACATTTTTTTTATTTTATAACATTTCGTAACGTTGCACCTTTTTCAGAAATATTGATAATGCATAAAACCATTCCTTTTAACGCTATTTGACTTGCATTGAAAGAATTGAATAACTCATTGATTGGATGTTTTTTATTTATTTTTTTAATAGTCGACCGTCGTGGGTATAATGAAGAGTTCGAGTTGGCTGGTTGGGTCGAGCAGTCAGTCACGACTACAAAAGTAAAAATAAATAAATTATTTTTTAGTTTGATCAATTTATTTTTAAATGGAACTATCAATTGAAAACGGATCTTGTATGAGGTGTATGTAACAGAATGATGAGGAGATGCAGTTGCTGTCACATGTCGTGCGTGCCCTGAGGAGATAGTTCCAACATTAGCCCAGAGGGGGCAGCACAGTCGTGACTGTGTGGTCAGGAACTCTTACATATTGTTTTTATTTGGTGCTTTCTTGTACTTTTAAGTATGTTTGTGTTATTGCAGGAGAGAAAGTATGAAAATAGAGGGATGAAAGTAAAAAAAGTTGTGAAATAGTCGGGCATCTTTGAAGAACCCCAAGTCTGGGCATACCTCTCGACTCCCACCGTCGTTGCTATACTTCAGTAGATTAAATTATCGTTCCCAACAGCTGGTAGCTATCGCTTCTCGGCCTATTAGCTAAGATCAAAGTGTAGTATTTTTAGACGAGTTTTTTTTACCGATCAGTGGCTTGAGTGGCACCAGGTCTCGCTGCCGATCATCAGATTGCAAACTTCGCGCGAGACTCTACTTCGACGAGTTGCGGATCAGCGAAGCAGCCCCCGGTAAGTGTGTTTTTATTTTTATATTGTGAGTGGGAATTATATAGAGCCCCTAAAAGTGAACTCTGCTCCTTGCAGAACAACACCTGGATTGTTGTCCGCTGGGAATTAGACCTGTAGATGTCTATCTACTTTAGGATAGAGGGTGACCACGTCTTAGTGGGTCACCCTTTGCCCCTTCTAAGCAGCGGACAGCATTACACACAGTGCCCTGTGCCCGGGTGTGGTAAGGAGTACGCGACCCAAGCGTGGACAGCGGGCGTGCAATCTATGATGAGGCACGTCTCCGCAGGGCACCGCCTCGTCGGCATCAAACCCCGCCATTACTGTCGTATATGCAATAAATATATAGAAGAGCGACCAAAGATCACCACACACCCGTGCTTGGAACACGCGGTGGCTCCGGTGGTGGAAATGGCGGGGGCCGTGTTCGAGTGCGTACAGTGCGGAGACAAATTTCCTACGTCCCGGGGGCTGCATAACCATGCCACGACGGCGCATGCACCGAGGCCCACAGAGCAGGAGGCGGCCGCCGAGCCGGAACCCGGTAGAAGGGTCACCCGCCGAGCCGCCCGAGAGCTGATGATAGATTTCCCCCCTGCTAGGCCGCCGAGCCCTGTCGTGGAAGGAGAAGGCGCTGTGGTGGGAGGAGCCGAAGTCGACAACTACACCGAAGAATCGGCGAATCCTACCGCAGCTGCTGTGCGCCTGGAGGAAGAGGGCAGGCCGGCGAGGTCTGAAGGGGCAGGGGTGATGGAGTCGGGTGGAGCGGGTACTGGTGATCCAAGCGCGGTCATAAGGCGGGCGTCCTCAAGAAGAGGAGGTCCTGAAGAAGAAGAGGAGGACGCCCTGTTAAAAAGCCTAAGGAAAGAGCTGGGAGAGGTCTATAGGAAAGAGATTAACAGCGAGTCATGGGAGGAATTCGGGGGTGTCCTAGAGAAAGTAATAGAAAGGGTCCGTCTGCTGTGCAAAGTAAAACCAGCAAAGGCAAAAAGACCGGGGAGACGGGCCCTTGACATCTCCGACCCCTGCGCCATCCAGAGAATGTATAGAGTGAATAGAAGAAAGGCAGTAAGGATGGTGCTGGGGGAGCCTCCCGTGGAGTGTGACCTCTCCCTAGAGGAAATGACCGCGCGTCTGGAGGGGGACGAGAGGGGAGACTTCGACCCCAATACATTAGAGGGGGTCGAAAGGGCCGACGAGGCGGTCGTAATGACGATGATGACCCCGGAGGAGGTGCACGACCGCCTCAGAAGATTTGAGAATTCGGCCCCAGGGGAGGATGGCATAGATTACAGGTCCTGGAAGAGGGTGGACCCTGAGGCTAAGCTCCTGGCATCAATATTTAACATCTGCCAGAAGCACCGAAGGGTCCCTGAAGAGTGGAAAACATCCAGGACCATATTCCTCCCCAAGGTAAAGTCTCCTACCCAAGTCAAAGACTGGAGACCGATTGCACTCACCAGGACGGTGTACAAGATATACACCGGCGTCCTTGCGGACAGAATATCGTCCTGGTGTAGGACGCATCAGGTCCTGTCTCCCTTCCAGAAGGGGTTCGTGGCGCATGACGGGGTGTTCGAACATAACTTCGTGCTCCGTCAGAGGATGGTGGCTGCCAGAAAAAATAGAGGAGAGCTCTGCACCGCATGGCTGGATATCTCCGATGCGTTTGGGACTATCCCACACGCTTGCATCACCGGAGCACTAGAGAAGAGAGGGGCAGGGTCCGCGCTGGTGGAGACAATAAGAGACCTCTACACGGATGCGTCCACCAGTGTGAGATCGCCCTCTGGTGAGTCCGATCCCATCAGGATGAAAAGAGGCATAAAACAAGGATGCCCGCTGAGTGGACTCCTGTTCATCCTGGGGATCGATCACATAATAAAGAAGCTCAACTCCGGTGAGGAGCATACGGTGCTGGCCTATGCGGACGACATCGCCCTTCTCTCCCCGAATCCGGAGGGCCTCCAGAGATTGATCGACGAAGCAGCGGAGGCCCTGGAAAGGACTGGTCTGCGGGTGAACCCCGCCAAGTGCAAAACTATGCACTTATCAGGAAGAGCGCCGGTGGGGATTCGCGAGACCAGGTTCAAGATTGCGGGGAGGGAGATAGAAACACTGAAGGAAGGCGATGTCCAGAGCTTCCTGGGCAACCCGGTTGGATTCCGGGCGGTGCACCCCAAGGCGGAAATGGAGGAGATAGTGGCCAAGGCGAAGGGTATAATGGGATCTAAGCTGGCCCCATGGCAGAAGATCGACGCCCTGAGGACCTTCGTCTACCCATCGTTAAACTTCCAAATGAGAAATGGCCAGTACCCGAAGGGGGACTGGACCAGGGTGGACGAAGCAGTCAGGGCGGACCTGAAGAGAGTGCTCAACCTGCCAGCAGAGGCATCCAATGAGTACCTCTATGGGGCCAGGGCCGAGGGCCTGTGTGGCATACCGATCGCTGCGGAGGAGAGCGATCTGGCACTGATTGACGGAGCTTTCAAGCTACTAACATCCAACGATGAGAAGCTCCGTCAAATGGCTAGCTTGGACCTCTTTAGGTCAGCCGCAGAAAGGGCTAGACCCGGTCACCAACCCGATCCACAATCATTTCTGTCTGGGTTGGTGACAGAAGGAATGCGGGAGAGGTCGAGCCAAGTGTCAGATTGCTGGACGAGAGGAAGACAGGCCTCCCAGCGTATGGGCGTCCAATGGAACATCCAGGAGGACGTCCCGTCGATAGAATACGGAGATGCCACTGTGAGGGCCCACGACAGGCACAAATTGATAAGGACCCTTCGCCAAAAGAAGCAGATGGAAAGGGGAGAGGCACTCCGACAAAAAGCAGTACAAGGAAGAGTCGCGGAGTGCCTAAGGGATTCCCCGGATTCCAGCCACTTCCTCCAGACCGGCGAGTCCTTGTCCTTCGCCGACTGGCGGTTCATCCACAGGGCCAGACTTCAGCTGGTCCCCCTGAATGGACATCGGAGATATGGGGGTGACCAGGAGAAGAGCTGCAGGCGGTGCACGTTTGCGAATGAATGCCTCGCTCATGTCCTTGGTCAATGCAACGTGCACGCGGTTCTTCGCCAGAAGAGGCATGATGTCATCGTTGACAGACTGGAGGCGACGGCGAGGAACCGAGGATATGGGGTCGTTGGGAAGAACCAACCGGTTGACGACTCCGGCCTGCGACCAGACCTTGTGGTGGCAAAGGGGGACGCGGCAATGATCATAGATGTAACCGTCCCCTTTGAGAACCGCAAAGAGGCATTCGACTCGGCGAGGACAAGGAAAGAAGAGAAATACGCCGCCCTGAAGGCCTCCTTGCGTGTCAGGTACAGGGAGGTGAAGATAGCCCCTATAGTCGTGGGCGCCCTGGGAACGTGGGACCACAACAATGATAAGTACCTGAAAGGGATCACTACCGGGGCGTACCTGAAGAAGATGAGGAGGCTGGTGACTTGCGAGACAATAGCCTGGTCCCGATGTATGTATATGGAACACCTGTCGGGCCGGATTCAGCGTCCCTATCGATGGTACCGGCCCGAAGTGGGCCAGGAGCAAGAGGTAGCAGCGCCAGCCGAACCACGGCTATTGGGTGAAGAGGATACAGGGCGAGCGTCGCCGGAACCGTCCACTTCAAGGGATCGACCCGGAGGAGTGGAAGGGGAAGCGTCGAGCCACTGATCGGTTAGGCTGGAAAGCAGGAAAGTGACGGTGCAGTGCGGTGTTCCAAGGAAGGGGAAGACTACTGAAGGGAGAAAAAATAAGAATAAAAATTGTATTTTTCTTGAATACTGTAACTGTATTGTAGATATTTGAGATTGTGTGTATAAATTGTTGTATCTGAATACTGTTTAAAAATAAATCTTTTTTATCTGTTCTTATCAGCTTAATCTCTGGTACGACCCTCATTGAGGGTCCAGAAGATTAAACTGATTTTTGGAAAATGACGGAGTGCTAGGGGCTTGCTCCACCTCTGTCGCGGATTGACCCGGTATTGCAGTACTGCTGGGATCGGCCCATTTAACATTGAATCACTTACAATTACCATCCAGCCAAGGTTTATTAATTCATTAATCGAGGATAACATGTCGATTGTTCGATTTGTACATTCTTATAGGGGAATCGGAACGCTTTCAATTCGTCTAACCCCTCGTTCCTTTCCTGCAACTTATTATCACCCTATACGAGCGAGTAGCCTATTTTGTTGAATAGGAAGAATAAATACATATATTTTCGAGTCTGTGCAAAAAACAGAAAGGAAATTAAACCATTGTGATTAGTTTAGTCTAGTTATTCTTAAATGGTTCTCATCTCAAGGAGCTTCACCCATGTAAAAGGACTTCCGCGTCCTCTCCGGATTAGAAAGCTGCTAGGGATGATAACAAATCTTTCTATAAAATCTTCCAAATTTTCAAGGGCATTTTTAATTCATTAATAATTGGGAGGAAATAACTTTATTGAACCCTTTCACCTCCTTTCCATGCTTGGATTTTTTTTTTTTTTTTCGACAACGTTTCAGACAGTTTTGCCCATTTTCAAGTCTAAATCATTATCTATTATATTACAATACATTAATCACAAATATATATATATATATATATATATATATGTAAATATGTTACGGCACATACAATAACACTATAAAATTCCAAAAAGTCAACTTAATGAATAAAATCTCTACTTTCGTAATTATCTTATCCTCTATGTTTTACTATTATTTATATAGTCGTCATAAAATCTTTCTTCATTCTTATCCTCACATTCCTCTAATATTAATTTCATAACTATTTATGAACAGTCAATTCTAAAATTAAAATAAAAATGCTGAAACTTCCATTACACCTCAAATAAGAAAAGGGCAAACCACGAATTTTTCAACAATTTACCATACTATTTTATAATCTCCATCAAATGCCATACATTTCCGTCCTATATGTAATAGCCTTATGTCTAGTATGAGCTGTGGGTTTTGCATATTATTATGCTCTTCGGGATTAAGAGTACTGCATTATTTTAATGCTTTAAGTTTCATAGAGGTTTGAAGCATAAATGCGCTATCAATAAGTGAAAGATCGCTCTCTTCAGCAGCTATGGGAAAAAACACAGAGTCACTCACATCTAGATCCGTAATATATTCGTTGGCAGCTTCTTGGGGAACGTTTAGTGTCTTCTTGATCTCCGCCCTTAGAATTTCATCTACTCGAGACCAGTCATTTTTTAGAAACTTTCCACTTCTCATAGGGAAGTTCAAGGCTGGATACAAGAAGGTTCTAAGAGCGTCCAGGCGTTGCCAGGGGGACAATTTAGAAGATAGGATTTTCAAGGCCCGGGACACGATGTCTTCTATGGTTGTTTGAGCCGGAATAGCTCTAAATCCGATAGGGTTACCTAAAAATAAATGCGTTTCTTCCAACCTTCAGAGACCGCAACTTGACCCCATTTAGATCGAAAGTTGTATTACGAACTCCTATCGGTAACTTCCCGGATATACGGAACGTCGTACATTTACCAGGACTCAAACGCATATTAATTTTCCACAATGCGTCTGCTGCCTCATTAATAAGTTCCTGAAGATTTTCCGGACTACCTGACTGGATACAAATGTCATCGGCCTAAGCGAGCACATTATGATGATCCCCAGAGTCCAAATGCTCAATCGCATGATTAATCCCAAGAATAAAAAGCAAGCCACTGAGGGGACAGCCTTGTCCGGAAGCTCTAATTGGTTTTGATACTCCACAGGAGATACAGATATCCTCGTAGCCGAGTCTGTATGTATGTCTTTAATGAGTTCGACAATGAGCTGTCCGGCTCCTCAACGTCGTAACGTTTCAGTCACTAGAGCATGTTCCATGCTGCCAAATGCATACGTTATGTCGAGCCATGCTACACACAGCTCTCCCTGACCTTTTCTTGCTGCAGCCCTCCACAGGACAGGTAGTATAAGCTTGACCACCCGTAGTAATCGGTAGCTGATGCCATGCAAATAATGTATTCCCCTCCAAAGTAAAATATCTAAGTTCCTCTACCGGGTCCATACTGAAGAATTTCAGTATTTTTATATTTGTTTAATTTATTATTATTATATACACCAAATTTTATATTGTTATGGTCATGTTTTTTTAATGCATGTTTAATTTTAGTATTTGTTCCTGGTATATATTTCAATTTAAAAAAACTTCTCATTTTCATCATGTTTCGTGTCTTATTTTTGTTATTTTCTGAACTAATACTATTCTCTGTACCTGTAATTTTTAATGAACATGAACTGGAAAAGTCGGGGAATTCTATCAAAAGGTTTCCAAAGACACCTTACCATTCATTTGTGTTAAAACTTCCTCTAAAAATACCTGATATAAGAAGCAGTGAATTTTTCATTCCTATAATATAAATTAACATTTTTTTTTTTTATAACATTTCGTAACGTTGCACCTTTTTCAGAAATATTGATAATGCATAAAACCATTCCTTTTAACGCTATTTGACTTGCATTGAAAGAATTGAATAACTCATTGATTGGATGTTTTTTATTTATTTTTTTAATAGTCGACCGTCGTGGGTATAATGAAGAGTTCGAGTTGGCTGGTTGGGTCGAGCAGTCAGTCACGACTACAAAAGTAAAAATAAATAAATTATTTTTTAGTTTGATCAATTTATTTTTAAATGGAACTATCAATTGAAAACGGATCTTGTATGAGGTGTATGTAACAGAATGATGAGGAGATGCAGTTGCTGTCACATGTCGTGCGTGCCCTGAGGAGATAGTTCCAACATTAGCCCAGAGGGGGCAGCACAGTCGTGACTGTGTGGTCAGGAACTCTTACATATTGTTTTTATTTGGTGCTTTCTTGTACTTTTAAGTATGTTTGTGTTATTGCAGGAGAGAAAGTATGAAAATAGAGGGATGAAAGTAAAAAAAGTTGTGAAATAGTCGGGCATCTTTGAAGAACCCCAAGTCTGGGCATACCTCTCGACTCCCACCGTCGTTGCTATACTTCAGTAGATTAAATTATCGTTCCCAACAGCTGGTAGCTATCGCTTCTCGGCCTAGGGGCTTGCCCCACCTCTGTCGCGGATTGACCCGGTATTGCAGTACTGCTGGGATCGGCCCATTTAACGTTGAATCACTTACAATTACCATCCAGCCAAGGTTTATTAATTGACGAGATGGGGGATTTCGACCCTAGTGTGCTTGATGGGGTCTCGAGGGCGGAGGAAGCGGTCGTGATGACGTCATTCTCACCTGAGGAAGTTCACGACCGTCTTCGGAGATTTGAGAACTCCGCCCCTGGGGAGGATGGTATCGATTATAGATCTTGGAGAAAGGTGGACCCTGAGGGTAAGCTTCTAGCCTCCATATTCATCATTTGCTTAAAGCACCGCAGGATCCCCGCTGAGTGGAAAGATTCCAAGACCATATTCCTCCCCAAAGTGAAATCTCCCTCTCAAATAAAAGACTGGAGACCTATTGCCCTTACCAGGACAATTTACAAGATTTACTCAGGTATCCTGGCTGATCGTATTACGTCCTGGTGTAGGGTTCACGAGGTTCTGTCTCCCTACCAGAAGGGGTTTACCGCATATGACGGAGTATTCGAGCACAATTTTGTTCTCCGTCAGCGGTTGGTAGCGGCCAGAAAGAATAAAATGGAGCTCTGCACCGCATGGCTAGACATATCTGACGCATTTGGCTCTATTCCACATGCGTGTATCACCGGAGCATTGGAAAAGAGAGGTGCCGGAAACACACTAGTGGAGGTCATCAGAGACCTCTACACAGAATCCTTCACTAGTGTTAGCTCCTCATCCGGTGATTCAGATCCTATCAGGATGATAAGAGGCATCAAACAGGGATGCCCACTAAGTGGGCTTTTATTCATCCTGGGGATCGATCACATTATCCAAGAGCTAAACTCCGGTGATGAGCACACGGTTCTAGCCTATGCGGATGACATCGCCTTCCTCTCTTCCAGTCCAGAGGGCCTCCAGAGACAGATCAACAAAGCAGTCGAGGCCCTGAAGAAGATAGGGTTGCGGATTAACCCTCAAAAATGCAGAACAATGCATCTATCGGGTAGAACACCCGTAGGGATCCGCGAAACCCGATTTATGATTGAAGGGAATGCGATTGACTCGCTGAAAGAGAGCGATGTGCAGAGCTTCTTGGGTGTCCCGGTTGGGTTTCGGGCGGTGCCCCCCAAGGCAGATATGGAGGAAATAGTGGCCAAGGCGAAGGCGATCCTTACTTCCAAGCTAGCTCCGTGGCAGAAAATTGACGCCCTGAGGACTTTCGTCTATCCCTCCCTAAATTTCCATATGCGGAATGGACAGTATCCTAAAGGTGACTGGAGTAGAATGGACGGAACAATCAGGGCTGAAATAAAGAGAGTGCTCAACCTGCCGGCAGAGGCCTCCAACGAGTACCTCTACGGAGCTAGGTCTGAAGGGCTATGTGGCATCCCGATCGCTGCGGAGGAAAGCGATCTGGCACTCATTGACGGAGCATTTAAGTTATTGACTTCAAGTGATGAAAAGCTCCGTCAGATGGCAAACCTGGACCTCTTAGAATCAACCATGGCTCGGATGAGAGCGGGTCACCAACCTGATCCTCAAGCCTTCCTTTCAGGGTTGGTGACGGAAGATATGCGCGAGAGGTCCAGCCAGTTGTCAGATTGCTGGGCAAGAGCAAGACTGGCCTCCGAGCGGATGGGCGTCCAATGGGATATCCTGGAGGACGTCCCAGAAATAAAGTACCGGGATGTCACAATAAAGTCCCATGACAGACGGAGATTGATTAGGAGCCTTCGTCTCAAGAAACAGATGGAGAGGGGAGAAGTGCTTAGGGGAAAGCCGGTTCAAGGGAGAGTACCCGACTGCATGAAAGACTCTCCTGACTCTAGCCATTTCCTCCATACCGGCGAATTCCTCTCCTTTGCCGACTGGCGGTTCGTCCACAAGGCTAGACTGCAACTGGTCCCCCTTAATGGACACAGAAGATACGGTGGGGACCAGGATAAGAGCTGCAGGCGGTACACATTTGCTAATGAATGCTTGGCACATGTGCTGGGCCAGTGCAATGTGCATACGGTTCTTCGCCAGAAGAGGCATGATGCCATCGTAAAAAGATTGGAAGAGAAGGCGAAGAACCGAGGCTACGGAGTCCTAGCAGTTAATCAAGCGATTGAGGACTCCAGCCTACGCCCAGACCTTGTGGTAACGAAGGGTGACAGAGCCTTAGTTATCGATGTCACTGTCCCCTTCGAGAACCGCAAGGAAGCTCTAGAGTCGGCAAGGAAGAGGAAAGAAGATAAATACGCCGCCCTCAGGACTTCCCTACGTAATAGGTACAGGGAAGTGAAGATTGCCCCAATAGTAGTGGGCGCCCTAGGGACTTGGGATTTAGAGAACGATAAGTTCCTGAAAGGTATCACCACTAGGGCGTTCCTAAAGAAGATGAAGCGGCTAGTTACCTGCGAAACGATAGCCTGGTCCCGCTGTATGTACATGGAACATCTGTCGGGCCGGATTCAGCGGCCTTATCGATGGCACCGGCCCGAAGTGGGCCAGGCTTTAGAAGAGGTGACACCAGCCGAAGAAGAGCTATTGGGTGCAGAAGTATCAGGGCGAGCGTCGCCGGGGCCGTCAACTTCGAGGGTAGGGCAATTGTCACTGATCGATTTTGAGCCGAGAAGTGAAGCCAACTGAAGACAGAAAAAGAGAAGAAGATAGAGACTTTTATTATTATTATTATTGTTTTTTGTATTTTTTTTTCAAAATTATTAAGTTTCCTAAATTGTCATTTTCATATTTCATTGTTTCCCAGATGTTTTTGTTTGTTTATTTTCAGGTTTAAATTCTAATTTCTTTTCTGTATTTTTTATAATTACCACTGTATTTTTGTTTAAAATAAAGCTTTATTTCTGTTCTTATCAGTGACCTAACCTCGAAGTTGATATTGGGATTGCCGTATGGTAAAATACTGATCTCTGGTACGTATTAGTAATAAGTTTTATATGCAAGCCGGTAAAAATGTAATATTTCTTTCATAACACCAGCTGGAGTTGCCTTCCATTTTGTTAATAGTAATGTCTATTTACTTTCTTAAGGAATGGGACCACATTAAAGTGTGTCACCCTCTTCCAAAATTACAAAATGGACAGCATTACACTCTGTGCCCAGTGCCCGGCTGTGGTCAGGAATATACTACGTCTGTATGGACGTCCGGCTTGCAATCACTAATGCGCCATATCTCCGCAGGGCACCGTCTCCCAGGCATAAAACCTCGTCACTACTGCCGTATATGTGAGAGTTATATACAAGAAAGGCCAAAGATAACCTCACATCCATGCTTAATGCATGCGGCGAACCCTATAGTAGAAATGACGGGGACCGTCTGGGAGTGCTCTCAGTGTGGAGATATATTTACGTCATCTCGGGGATTGTATAACCATACGGTGATGATGAATCATGCGCCCATGCCCAACAACCCAGAAGTTGTCGCTACCGAACCCACACGTCGGGTCACCCGTAGTGCCTTAAGGGAAGCACAACCAAACCTGGCAACTTTGACCCCGGTAAGATCGCTTAGTCCTGTCGCTGAAGAAGAAGGCGCAGTCCGTGGTGGAGAAGATAGCAGCTCAGTGGTGGATGTCGGAAACATTAATCATATTCACGATTCGATGATCCCCACCGTAGCTGTTGTTGCCCCGGAACCCTCGCGCTTGGAGGAAGAGGGCGGGACGGCGATACAGGAACAAATACGGGTGGAGTTGCCAGGGGGTACAGGAAATGGTGGCCCGCGCGCAACCATAAGTAGGGCATCCTTGAGAAGAGGAGCTCCAGTTGAAGAAGAAGAGGATGCCCTGCTGAAACAATACAAAAGTGATTTGGGGGAGGTTTACAAGTTGGATGTCTGTGAAGACTCGTGGTTGGCATTTGACGGGATGCTTGTAAAAATAATAGAAAAGGTCCGTCTCATATGTAAAATCCGGCCGAGAGATACCCCGAGAGGGCCGGGAAGACGGACCGTTAACCCCTCGGATCCCAGTACCATCCAAAGAATATATCGTCTGAACAGACGGAAGGCTGTTAGGATAGTGCTGGGGGAGCCTTCAATCGAATGTAACCTCCCCTTAGATGATTTGGTTGCGCGTCTGGAGGGAGATGAGATGGGGGATTTCGACCCTAGTGTGCTTGATGGGGTCTCGAGGGCGGAAGAAGCGGTCGTGATGACGTCATTCTCACCTGAGGAAGTTCACGACCGTCTTCGGAGATTTGAGAACTCCGCCCCTGGGGAGGATGGTATCAATTATAGATCTTGGAGAAAGGTAGACCCTGAGGTTAAGCTTCTAGCCTCCATATTCAACATTTGCTTAAAGCACCGCAGGGTCCCCGCTGACTGGAAAGATTCCAAGACCATATTCCTCCCCAAAGTGAAATCTCCCTCTCAAATAAAAGACTGGAGACCTATTGCCCTTACCAGGACAATTTACAAGATTTACTCAGGTATCCTGGCTGATCGTATTACGTCCTGGTGTAGGGTTCACGAGGTTCTGTCTCCCTACCAGAAGGGGTTTACCACATATGACGGAGTATTCGAGCACAACTTTGTTCTCCGTCAGCGGTTGGTAGCGGCCAGAAAGAATAAAATGGAGCTCTGCACCGCATGGCTAGACATATCTGACGCATTTGGCTCTATTCCACATGCGTGTATCACCGGAGCACTGGAAAAGAGAGGTGCCGGAAACACACTAGTGGAGGTCATCAGAGACCTCTACACAGAATCCTTCACTAGTGTTAGCTCCTCATCCGGTGATTCAGATCCTATCAGGATGATAAGAGGCATCAAACAGGGATGCCCACTAAGTGGGCTTTTATTCATCCTGGGGATCGATCACATTATCCAAGAGCTAAACTCCGGTGATGAGCACACGGTTCTAGCCTATGCGGATGACATCGCCCTCCTCTCTTCCAGTCCAGAGGGCCTCCAGAGACAGATCAACAAAGCAGTCGAGGCCCTGAAGAAGATAGGGTTGCGGATTAACCCTCAAAAATGCAGAACAATGCATCTATCGGGTAGAACACCCGTAGGGATCCGCGAAACCCGATTTATGATTGAAGGGAATGCGATTGACTCGCTGAAAGAGGGCGATGTGCAGAGCTTCTTGGGTGTCCCGGTTGGGTTTCGGGCGGTGTCCCCCAAGGCAGATATGGAGGAAATAGTGGCCAAGGCGAAGGCGATCCTTACTTCCAAGCTAGCTCCGTGGCAGAAAATTGACGCCCTGAGGACTTTCGTCTATCCCTCCCTAAATTTCCATATGCGGAATGGACAGTATCCTAAAGGTGACTGGAGTAGAATGGACGGAACAATCAGGGCTGAAATAAAGAGAGTGCTCAACCTGCCGGCAGAGGCCTCCAACGAGTACCTCTACGGAGCTAGGTCTGAAGGGCTATGTGGCATCCCGATCGCTGCGGAGGAAAGCGATCTGGCACTCATTGACGGAGCATTTAAGTTATTGACTTCAAGTGATGAAAAGCTCCGTCAGATGGCAAACCTGGACCTCTTAGAATCAACCATGGCTCGGATGAGAGCGGGTCACCAACCTGATCCTCAAGCCTTCCTTTCAGGGTTGGTGACGGAAGATATGCGCGAGAGGTCCAGCCAGTTGTCAGATTGCTGGGCAAGAGCAAGACTGGCCTCCGAGCGGATGGGCGTCCAATGGGATATCCTGGAGGACGTCCCAGAAATAAAGTACCGGGATGTCACAATAAAGTCCCATGACAGACGGAGATTGATTAGGAGCCTTCGTCTCAAGAAACAGATGGAGAGGGGAGAAGTGCTTAGGGGAAAGCCGGTTCAAGGGAGAGTACCCGACTGCATGAAAGACTCTCCTGACTCTACCCATTTCCTCCATACCGGCGAATTCCTCTCCTTTGCCGACTGGCGGTTCGTCCACAAGGCTAGACTGCAACTGGTCCCCCTTAATGGACACAGAAGATACGGTGGGGACCAGGATAAGAGCTGCAGGCGGTGCACATTTGCTAATGAATGCTTGGCACATGTGCTGGGCCAGTGCAATGTGCATACGGTTCTTCGCCAGAAGAGGCATGATGCCATCGTAAAAAGATTGGAAGAGACGGCGAAGAACCGAGGCTACGGAGTCCTAGCAGTTAATCAAGCGATTGAGGACTCCAGCCTACGCCCAGACCTTGTGGTAACGAAGGGTGACAGAGCCTTAGTTATCGATGTCACTGTCCCCTTCGAGAACCGCAAGGAAGCTCTAGAGTCGGCAAGGAAGAGGAAAGAAGATAAATACGCCGCCCTCAGGACTTCCCTACGTAATAGGTACAGGGAAGTGAAGATTGCCCCAATAGTAGTGGGCGCCCTAGGGACTTGGGATTTAGAGAACGATAAGTTCCTGAAAGGTATCACCACTAGGGCGTTCCTAAAGAAGATGAAGCGGCTGGTTACCTGCGAAACGATAGCCTGGTCCCGCTGTATGTACATGGAACATCTGTCGGGCCGGATTCAGCGGCCTTATCGATGGCACCGGCCCGAAGTGGGCCAGGCTTTAGAAGAGGTGACACCAGCCGAAGAAGAGCTATTGGGTGCAGAAGTATCAGGGCGAGCGTCGCCGGGGCCGTCAACTTCGAGGGTAGGGCAATTGTCACTGATCGATTTTGAGCCGAGAAGTGAAGCCAACTGAAGACAGAAAAAGAGAAGAAGATAGAGACTTTTATTATTATTATTATTGTTTTTTTGTATTTTTTTTTCAAAATTATTAAGTTTCCTAAATTGTCATTTTCATATTTCATTGTTTCCCAGATGTTTTTGTTTGTTTATTTTCAGGTTTAAATTCTAATTTCTTTTCTGTATTTTTTATAATTACCACTGTATTTTTGTTTAAAATAAAGCTTTATTTCTGTTCTTATCAGCTTAATCTCTGGTACAGATCGCTTCTCGGCCTATTCGCTAAGATCAAAGTGTAGTATTTTTTAGACGAGTTTTCCCGATCAGTGGCTTGAGTGGCACCAGGTCTCGCTGCCGATCGTCAGACTGCTATCTCCGCGCGAGACTCTGCCTCGACGAGTTGCGGATCAGCGAAGCAGCCCCCGGTAAGTGTGTTTTTATTTTTATATTGTGAGTGGGAATTATATAGAGCCCCTAAAAGTGAACTCTGCTCCTTGCAGAACAACACCTGGATTGTTGTCCGCTGGGAATTAGACCTGTAGATGTCTATCTACTTTAGGATAGAGGGTGACCACGTCTTAGTGGGTCACCCTTTGCCCCTTCTAAGCAGCAGACAGCATTACACACAGTGCCCTGTGCCCGGGTGTGGTAAGGAGTACGCGACCCAAGCGTGGACAGCGGGCGTACAATCTATGATGAGGCACGTCTCCGCAGGGCACCGCCTCGTCGGCATCAAACCCCGCCATTACTGTCGTATATGCAATAAGTATATAGAAGAGCGACCAAAGATCACCACACACCCGTGCTTGGAACACGCGGTGGCTCCGGTGGTGGAAATGGCGGGGGCCGTGTTCGAGTGCGTACAGTGCGGAGACAAATTTCCTACGTCCCGGGGGCTGCATAACCATGCCACGACGGCGCATGCACCGAGGCCCACAGAGCAGTAGGCAGCCGCCGAGCCGGAACCCGGTAGAAGGGTCACCCGCCGAGCCGCCCGAGAGCTGATGAATGATTTCCCCCCTGCTAGGCCGCCGAGCCCTGTCGCGGAAGAAGAAGGCGCTGTGGTGGGAGGAGCCGAAGTCGACAACTACACCGAAGAACCGGCGAACCCTACCGCAGCTGCTGTGCGCCTGGAGGAAGAGGGCAGGCCGGCGAGGTCTGAAGAGACAGGGGTGATGGAGTCGGGTGGAGCGGGTACTGGTGGTCCAAGCGCGGTCATAAGGCGGGCGTCCTCAAGAAGAGGAGGTCCTGAAGAAGAAGAGGAGGACGCCCTGTTAAAAAGCCTAAGGAAAGAGCTGGGAGAGGTCTATAGGAAAGAGACCAACAACGAGTCATGGGAGGAATTCGGGGGTGTCCTAGAGAAAGTAATAGAAAGGGTCCGTCTGCTGTGCAAAGTAAAACCAGCAAAGGCAAAAAGACCGGGGAGACGGGCCCTTGACATCTCCGACCCCTGCGCCATCCAGAGAATGTATAGAGTGAATAGAAGAAAGGCAGTAAGGATGGTGCTGGGGGAGCCTCCCGTGGAGTGTGACCTCTCCCTAGAGGAAATGACCGCGCGTCTGGAGGGGGACGAGAGGGGAGACTTCGACCCCAATACATTAGAGGGGGTCGAAAGGGCCGACGAGGCGGTCGTAATGACGATGATGACCCCGGAGGAGGTGCACGACCGCCTCAGAAGATTTGAGAATTCGGCCCCAGGGAAGGATGGCATAGATTACAGGTCCTGGAAGAGGGTGGACCCTGAGGCTAAGCTCCTGGCATCAATATTTAACATCTGCCAGAAGCACCGAAGGGTCCCTGAAGAGTGGAAAACATCCAGGACCATATTCCTCCCCAAGGTAAAGTCTCCTACCCAAGTCAAAGACTGGAGACCGATTTCACTCACCAGGACGGTGTACAAGATATACACCGGCGTCCTTGCGGACAGAATATCGTCCTGGTGTAGGACGCATCAGGTCCTGTCTCCCTTCCAGAAGGGGTTCGTGGCGCATGACGGGGTGTTCGAGCATAACTTCGTACTCCGTCAGAGGATGGTGGCTGCCAGAAAAAATAGAGGAGAGCTCTGCACCGCATGGCTGGATATCTCCGATGCGTTTGGGACTATCCCACACGCTTGCATCACCGGAGCACTAGAGAAGAGAGGGGCAGGGTCCGCGCTGGTGGAGACAATAAGAGACCTCTACACGGATGCGTCCACCAGTGTGAGGTCGCCCTCTGGTGAGTCCGATTCCATCAGGATGAAAAGAGGCATAAAACAAGGATGCCCACTGAGTGGACTCCTGTTCATCCTGGGGATCGATCACATAATAAAGAAGCTCAACTCCGGTGAGGAGCATACGGTGCTGGCCTATGCGGACGACATCGCCCTTCTCTCCCCGAATCCGGAGGGCCTCCAGAGATTGATCGACGAAGCAGCGGAGGCCCTGGAAAGGACTGGTCTGCGGGTGAACCCCGCCAAGTGCAAAACTATGCACCTATCAGGAAGAGCGCCGGTGGGGATTCGCGAGACCAGGTTCAAGATTGCGGGGAGGGAGATAGAAACACTGAAGGAAGGCGATGTCCAGAGCTTCCTGGGCAACCCGGTTGGATTCCGGGCGGTGCACCCCAAGGCGGAAATGGAGGAGATAGTGGCCAAGGCGAAGGGTATAATGGGATCTAAGCTGGCCCCATGGCAGAAGATCGACGCCCAGAGGACCTTCGTCTACCCATCGTTAAACTTCCAAATGAGAAATGGCCAGTACCCGAAGGGGGACTGGACCAGGGTGGACGAAGCAGTCAGGGCGGACCTGAAGAGAGTGCTCAACCTGCCAGCAGAGGCATCCAATGAGTACCTCTATGGGGCCAGGGCCGAGGGCCTGTGTGGCATACCGATCGCTGCGGAGGAGAGCGATCTGGCACTGATTGACGGAGCTTTCAAGCTACTAACATCCAACGATGAGAAGCTCCGTCAAATGGCTAGCTTGGACCTCTTTAAGTCAGCCGCAGAAAGAGCTAGACCCGGTCACCAACCCGATCCACAATCATTTCTGTCTGGGTTGGTGACAGAGGGAATGCGGGAGAGGTCGAGCCAAGTGTCAGATTGCTGGACGAGAGGAAGACAGGCCTCCCAGCGTATGGGCGTCCAATGGAACATCCAGGAGGACGTCCCGTCGATATAATACGGAGATGCCACTGTGAGGGCCCACGACAGGCACAAATTGATAAGGACCCTTCGCCAAAAGAAGCAGATGGAAAGGGGAGAGGCACTCCGACAAAAAGCAGTACAAGGAAGAGTCGCGGAGTGCCTAAGGGATTCCCCGGATTCCAGCCACTTCCTCCAGACCGGCGAGTTCTTGTCCTTCGCCGACTGGCGGTTCATCCATAGGGCCAGACTTCAGCTGGTCCCCCTGAATGGACATCGGAGATATGGGGGTGACCAGGAGAAGAGCTGCAGGCGGTGCGCGTTTGCGAATGAGTGCCTCGCTCATGTCCTTGGTCAATGCAACGTGCACGCGGTTCTTCGCCAGAAAAGGCATGATGCCATCGTTGGCAGACTTGAGGCGACGGCGAGGAACCGAGGATACGGGGTCGTTGGGAAGAACCAACCGGTTGACGACTCCGGCCTGCGACCAGACCTTGTGGTGGCAAAGGGGGACGCGGCAATGATCATAGATGTAACCGTCCCCTTTGAGAACCGCAAAGAGGCACTCGACTCGGCGAGGACAAGGAAAGAAGAGAAATACGCCGCCCTAAAGGCCTCCTTGCGTGTCAGGTACAGGGAGGTGAAGATAGCCCCTATAATCGTGGGCGCCCTGGGAACGTGGGACCACAACAATGATAAGTACCTGAAAGGGATCACTACCGGGGCGTACCTGAAGAAGATGAGGAGGCTGGTGACTTGCGAGACAATAGCCTGGTCCCGATGCATGTATATGGAACACCTGTCAGGCCGGATTCAGCGTCCTTATCGGTGGTACCGGCCCGAAGCGGGCTAGGAGCAAGAGGTAGCAGCGCCAGCCGAACCACGGCTATTGGGTGAAGAGGATACAGGGCGAGCGTCGCCGGAGCCGTCCACTTCAGGGGATCGACCCGGAGGAGTGGAAGGGGAAGCGTCGAGCCACTGATCGGTTGTGCCGGGAGGTGAAGAAGTGCTCATACAGTGCAGTGCGGTGTTCCAAGGAAACGGAAGACTACTGAAGGGAGAAAAAAAAAAAAAAAATTGTATTGTTATTGAATACTGTAACTGTATTGTAGATTTTTGAGATTGTGTGTATAAATTGATTGTATCTGAATACTGTTGAAAAATAAATCTTTTTTATCTGTTCTTATCAGCTTAATCTCTGGTACGACCCTCATTGAGGGTCCAGAAGATTAAACTGATTTTTGGAAAATGACGGAGTGCTAGGGGCTTGCTCCACCTCTGTCGCGGATTGACCCGGTATTGCAGTACTGCTGGGATCGGCCCATTTAACATTGAATCACTTACAATTCGTCTAACCCCTCGTTCCTTTCCTGCAACTTATTATCACCCTATTGAATTCTAACTTCAGGTTTATTCCTATGCCTTCAAAATGAAATTCATTTTCCCCCACTTTCCATGTGAGAGTATAATATACAGGGTGTCGCCTAAGTAGAGGGAAATATTTAAAAGATTGATAGTAGACATGAAGAGCTACAAAAAAAGTTGATATAAACAATTGCCAGCAGATAGGTAGGAAATTTAAGATTTTTTTTTTTTTTTTCGAGCGAGTAGCGTATTTTGTTGAATAGGAAGAATAAATTCATATATTTTCGAGTCTGTGCAAAAAACAGAAAGGAAATTAAACCATTGTGATTAGTTTAGTCTAGTTATTCTTAAATGGTTCTCATCTCAAGGAGCTTCACCCATGTAAAAGGACTTCCGCGTCCTCTCCGGATTAGAAAGCTGCTAGGGATGATAACAAATCTTTTCTATAAAATCTTCCAAATTTTCAAGGGCATTTTTAATTCATTAATAATTGGGAGGAAATAACTTTATTGAACCCTTTCACCTCCTTTCCATGCTTGGATTCATTTTTTTTTTTTTTCGACAACGTTTCAGACAGTTTTGCCCATTTTCAAGTCTAAATCATTATCTATTATATTACAATACATTAATCACAAATATATATATATATATATATATATATATATATATATATATATATGTAAAATATGTTACGGCACATACAATAACACTATAAAATTCCAAAAAGTCAACTTAATGAATATAATCTCTACTTTCGTAATTATCTTATCCTCTATGTTTTACTATTATTTATATAGTCGTCATAAAATCTTTCTTCATTCTTATCCTCACATTCCTCTAATATTAATTTCATAACTATTTATGAACAGTCAATTCTAAAATAAAAATAAAAATGCTGAAACTTCCGATACACCTCAAATAAGAAAAGGGCAAACCACGAATTTTTCAACAATTTACCATACTATTTTATAATTTCCATCAAATGCCATACATTTCCGTCCTATATGTAATAGCCTTATGTCTAGTATGAGCTGTGGGTTTTGCATATTATTATGCTCTTCGGGATTAAGAGTACTGCATTATTTTAATGCTTTAAGTTTCATAGTGGTTTGAACCTTAAATGCGCCATCAATAAGTGAAAGATCGCTCTCTTCAGCAGCTATGGGAAAAAACACAGAGTCACTCACATCTAGATCCGTAATATATTCGTTGGCAGCTACTTGGGGAACTTTTAGTGTCTTCTTGATCTCTGCCCTTAGAATTTCATCTACTCGAGACCAGTAATTTTTTAGAAACTTTCCACTTCTCATAGGGAAGTTCAAGGCTGGATACACGAAGGTTCTAAGAGCGTCCAGGCGTTGCCAGGGGAACAATTTAGAAGATAGGATTTTCAAGGCCCGGGACACGATGTCTTCTATGGTTGTTTGAGCCGGAATAGCTCTAAATCCGATAGGGTTACCTAAAAATAAATGCGTTTCTTCCAACCTTCAGAGACCGCAACTTGACCCCATTTAGATCGAAAGTTGTATTACGAACTCCTATCGGTAACTTCCCGGATATACGGAACGTCATACATTTACCAGGACTCAAACGCATATTAATTTTCCACAATGCGTCTGCTGCCTCATTAATAAGTTCCTGAAGATTTTCCGGACTACCTGACTGGATACAAATGTCATCGGCCTAAGCGAGCACATTATGATGATCCCCAGAGTCCAAATGCTCAATCGCATGATTAATCCCAAGAATAAAAAGCAAGCCACTGAGGGGACAGCCTTGTCCGGAAGCTCTAATTGGTTTTGATACTCCACAGGAGGTACAGATCCTCGTAGCCGAGTCTGTATATATGTCTTTAATGAGTTCGACAATGAGCTGTCCGGCTCCTCAACGTCGTAACGTTTCAGTCACTAGAGCATGTTCCATGGAAAGGGGAAACTGTACTGAAAAAGAGAAAAATTTATATTGTTATTCAATACTATAATTGTACTATGGATTGTTGAGATTTTGTATATAAATGAAATGTATCTAAATAATATTGAAAATAAATCTTTTTAATCTGTTAATAGTAATGTTTATTTGCTTTCTTAAGGAATGGGACCACATTAAAGTGTGTGACCACATATTGCCCGAATATGTGTGATGTCTTGGAAGGAGGATAAGAACATCTTGTTCATTAATAATCCATCTCCTCTTAGGTGTGATTTTACAAGAGGCAAATAAGTGATTAACTTGTCTGTGTTAGTGATGTCTGTCTTAAGCTCTGCGTCCATACTAAAGATTACGACCTTAGCATTGGTCCTACTCATAATACAGCCAAGCTTCCCCTGGAATTCTGGAGTGGTTATGTCAGTCTCCCCGAGACAGGTTTCATTAATGGATACCAGCCTCTTATTGAGGTCACACTGGTCCCCTATCAAAGCGGGGGGGCTAATATTAAGTACATTCTCTTTAACTTCCACTATGTCACTCTGAAGTGTGTTGTATATCAGATTAGTTCTGGGGAGCAAGTGTGCTAGGTAATTAAGGATACCCCCTGATCCTTCCGCGAGAGTGACTACAAGCCCTGAGGTATCCTGATCCATTCTGTAAGTGCTGATAACCTGGTGTAGCTTCGATGCAGATGTGCTTATTTTCCCAATGGACCTCGTGCAATGGTGGACCCATTTAACCCATAAGGGGCTTCTGCCTCTTCCCTGTAAGGCAAGCTCCTCCTCAGAGAAAGTGAACGATTGCAATTGAGAGTCGAACGGTATGGCGATTGTGTGCGGCTGTACCTCTCTGATTCTTAGTTGCTCTAACCGCACAGAGAGAGGACATAGGGGAGAGAGGTGTTCACTCTGTTTCCCTTTCAAATCTCTCCATATTGAGATTGAATCAGGTTCCGGGAAGGGGACTGAGAGGAGCAGCCCTCGAGTCTCATCTCTTCCTATTTTCTGGAGCCAATCCGTTACTGAGTTTCCTTCGATAGTGGGTATGGATCTTATCCCCATCATCATTGGTGGTGTTATACTAGGGTCTGTCCTTAGGAGAGGGCACAGAAAGGTTCTCCAATAATAGCCCTGTCTGAAAACAAAATCGGAATTAAATACTGTGAATGCACATGCCCTCCAGAACAATTGTCTGTTCTTGACTACGTATGACTTCACTGCTGATGCAAGACCGGACGCCAACCCTCCAGTCCTAGTTATCGTAGAGTGCTTATCGACTGTCACCCCTAATTGCATAACTACCTCATTAACCCTCTCACTGTTAATAACGAGGTAAGATAAATGCTCGAACAAATGGATTGGATAATCTCCTATAGATCCTTCTACACTCGAGAAGATGCTTGCTAGCCTGCAACATTCCAACCAGGACATAGTCGAGATTGGCACTTCTGAATTCGGACATTAGATTACTACTCGTCCTTTCTGTTGAGTCTTCAGTCTTGACTCCCTTCAGAGATTCAAGTGCACTGTGGACCTCCGATTCGTGCATTCTATAATGAGCCAACTTTCTTCCTATCGAGACAGACATTGCTGCTGTACACATCCTAATACTAGAAGCTATCATGTCCGAACTCAGAGAAGCCTCTGGGAAATTCACCCTAATCTGAGTTAAGAAAGAGGAGCTTGGATTCGATAGTGTTATAGGTTTATTAAGAATTTGATACGTACAGTGAGGGCAATTCAGTGGTATTGCATATGTGTCATAAATTCTCATCTTCCGAATTGCACTCTCCGCAACGTAATTCTGTGTATGTAAGAATATCCCTTGGAAAAAGATGTTGTAGTCCTCGTTACCTCTGAGAGCCTGACCCATTAAGTTAGTGTTTATAGTTACGTGTGTAGCTAAATTCTCTGAGAGTGAGTACAGTGCAGACCTCTTTTGCGAAGATGCTTTGAATCTATGTTCATAACTCCCCCCATAGTTTTTCCCGCACCAGTCGTCGAGTGGAGTGGATTGAAACTCGGGTGGCAAGTACCTTATTTTGTCATCAATCATTGAGCTGATAAGAGTGATCAAATTGCTGGTACTGTCCATCCTCTCGAGGTAGGTCATAATGTAATATAGCTTCATCACCGACTTGACGTGTGGGTTCGGATTTATCACGGTTAGTTTGGGCTTATTCATTTTCTCCGGAGTTGCTGATCCCAGGTAGGGATGGAACGGTCCTCTCCTCATGAATGCTTCGCAGTTGCTGTCACATGTCGTGCGTGCCCTGAGGAGATAGTTCCAACATTAGCCCAGAGGAGGCAGCACAGTCGTGACTGTGTGGTCAGGAACTCTTACATATTGTTTCTATTTGGTGCTTTCTTGTACTTTTAAGTATGTTTGTGTTATTTCAGGAGAGAAAGGATGAAAATAGAGGGATGAAAGTAAAAAAAGTTGTGAAATAGTCGGGCATCTTTGAAGAACCCCAAGTCTGGGCATACCTCTCGACTCCCACCGTCGTTGCTATACTTCAGTAGATTAAATTATCGTTCCCAACAGCTGGTAGCTATCGGTTCTCGGCCTATCGGCTAAGATCAAAGTGTACATTGAAGATCAGAGGTATATAGAAGAACGACCAAAGATCACCACACACCCGTGCTTGGAACACGCGGTGGCTCCGGTGGTGGAAATGGCGGGGACCGTGTTCGAGTGCGTACAGTGCGGAGACCAATTTCCTACGTCCCGGGGGCTGCATAAAACCATGCCACGACGGCGCATGCACCGAGGCCCACAGAACAGGAGGCAGCCGCCGAGCCGGAACCCGGTAGAAGGGTCACCCGCCGAGCCGCCCGAGAGCTAATGAATGATTTCCCCCCTGCTAGGCCGCCGAGCCCTGTCGCGGAAGAAGAAGGCGCTGTGGTGGGAGGAGCCGAAGTCGACAACTACACCGAAGAACCGGCGAACCCTACCGCAGCTGCTGTGCGCCTGGAGGAAGAGGGCAGGCCGGCGAGGTCTGAAGAGGCAGGGGTGATGGAGTCGGGTGGAGCGGGTACTGGTGATCCAAGCGCGGTCATAAGGCGGGCGTCCTCAAGAAGAGGAGGTCCTGAAGAAGAAGAGGAGGACGCCCTGTTAAGAAGCCTAAGGAAGAGCTGGGAGAGGTCTATAGGAAAGATGATCAAATTGCTGGTACTGTCCATCCTCTCGAGGTAGGTCATAATGTGATATAGCTTCATCACCGACTTGACGTGTGGGTTCGGATTTATCACGGTTAGTTTGGGCTTATTCATTTTCTCCGGAGTTGCTGATCCCAGGTAGGGATGGAACGGTCCTCTCTTCATGAATGCTTCGCTTCCGTTGGTTTTTAGGTCGTAAGATGTTTTGACAATAATGCAGTCTACACTGGGCCCCTTTGGTAAAGTGTCATAGTCGATTATCTTTATCTGCTCACAGGGAACTGGGCTGGTTATCCCGGTAATCTCGAATCCTCATGTAGATTCTCTCAAGTAGTTTGCTGCCTTGAAAGTACAAGAGTACTTCTTGTAAGCCTCCTCTAATAAGTGGTTGCTGATTACAGGCTCTTCAGAGCGGAAAAGACGTCTTTGGATCACCTGTACTGATTCTCTATCTTTTTCCTTACCGAGAGTGAAGATAGTTTCGTTCCGGCTTCCATCCTCATTAATCATTCTGTTTATGGTCTGAAGATTGGAAAAGCTTCCGATTAGTTGTAGTTGTACACCCGATCAACACCCCCGTGTACACCCGGTTGTAGTTCCTATCCCATCAGGATGAAAAGAGGCATAAAACAAGGATGCCCACTGAGTGGACTCCTGTTCATCCTGGGGATCGATCACATAATAAAGAAGCTCAACTCCGGTGAGGAGCATACGGTGCTGGCCTATGCGGACGACATCGCCCTTCTCTCCCCGAATCCGGAGGGCCTCCAGAGATTGATCGACGAAGCAGCGGAGGCCCTGGAAAGGACCGGTCTGCGGGTGAACCCCGCCAAGTGCAAAACTATGCACCTATCAGGAAGAGCGCCGGTGGGGATTCGCGAGACCAGGTTCAAGATTGCGGGGAGGGAGATAGAAACACTGAAGGAAGGCGATGTCCAGAGCTTCCTGGGCAACCCGGTTGGATTCCGGGCGGTGCACCCCAAGGCGGAAATGGAGGAGATAGTGGCCAAGGCGAAGGGTATAATGGGATCTAAGCTGGCCCCATGGCAGAAGATCGACGCCCTGAGGACCTTCGTCTACCCATCGTTAAACTTCCAAATGAGAAATGGCCAGTACCCGAAGGGGGACTGGACCAGGGTGGACGAAGCAGTCAGGGCGGACCTGAAGAGAGTGCTCAACCTGCCAGCAGAGGCATCCAATGAGTACCTCTATGGGGCCAGGGCCGAGGGCCTGTGTGGCATACCGATCGCTGCGGAGGAGAGCGATCTGGCACTGATTGACGGAGCTTTCAAGCTACTAACATCCAACGATGAGAAGCTCCGTCAAATGGCTAGATTGGACCTCTTTAAGTCAGCCGTAGAAAGAGCTAGACCCGGTCACCAACCCGATCCACAATCATTTCTGTCTGGGTTGGTGACAGAGAGAATGCGGGAGAGGTCGAGCCAAGTGTCAGATTGCTGGACGAGAGGAAGACAGGCCTCCCAGCGTATGGGCGATTCAGCGTTCCTATCGATGGTACCGGCCCGAAGCGGGCCAGGAGCAAGAGGTAGCAGCGCCAGCCGAACCACGGCTATTGGGTGAAGTGTATACAGGGCGAGCGTCGCCGGAGCCGTCCACTTCAAGAGAACAACCCGGAGGAGTGGAAGGGGAAGCGTCGAGCCACTGATCGGTTAGGCCGGGAGGTCAAGAAGTGTTTATGCAGTGCAGTGCGGTGTTCGAAAGAAGGGGAAAACTGTACTGAAAAAATAAATATATATTGTTATACTCATTGCTATATTTAAAAAGGAAAATGTATTGTTGATAAATTTCATATATATTGAAATGTAGCATAATATTAGTGGAAAATAAATCTTTTTATCTGTTCTTATTAGCCACAGTGGTTTTTAGGACTTTTATATACGTGTGCGGACTCGTCAAGCATGAAGATGTGATGTATAGCGAAGAAATAGGTACCGGAATTGTAATATGGACTTGTAATCGATTAAATGGATTTGAATCGATGTTGTGTATGTAATATTTATTCCAACCTAACCTATCCCTGATCGATCCTTCCCTATCAAGCGAGCTTGGTAAGTATATTAGATGTATCGATTGTTTCTGCTTCTATTAAAGGGGTCATAGACATGTGATGTTAATTATCCCATGTGATTCCTAAAACAATGAAATAATGGAGCTTTTTTGGGCTAGACTCTTCTCTTTCTGTATAGTTTTGGGAATTAATAAGGAAATTAATTGAAATTCTTCAGTATGGACCCCGCAGAAGAAATTAAGTACTTTATTTTAAAGGGAAGTACAATATTTGCATGGCATCCGCTGCCAATTACTACGGGTGGCCAAGCGTATTCTACCTGTCCCGCGAAGGGCTGTGGTAAATCTTATATTAGTAAATCCTCTTCTAGCGGACTGCAGACTCTCCTTCGCCATGTATGCGCTTCACATAAGATCTTGGGTGTTAGGACCACTCACATGTGCAGAATCTGTCGTGAGCAAGTCAGGCATAGTAGGCCATCTGCCCGCTCTTGCATTAAAAATGGGACTCAGCCCGTGGTCGAGACTGATGTGGCTACATGGGAATATGAAAAATGTAAAGAATTATTTACAAGTTCGCAAGGGCTCCAGAACCATGTTATGGTTACCCATGTTCTCATGCCTCGTCGTCGTCAAACAACAGCGGCACTTCCGTTGCCAAATAATGGTCGACCTCGTCGCCACAAAATCGTCTCTACAAACCCGTCTGTTACTGTTCCTGTTGCCGAATCCGTTGGAAATATGTCGCCCGTCCCTTCAACTTCTCTTGCTTCTGGGGATCGGGAACCTCCGTTCGATGTAGAAGAGGAAGTAGAAATTCTGGTTCCTAGTACAGAAGTAGAGTCTAATGAAGGTCTCTCGTTAGTCTCTGGTATGCCGATGGGCGGATTGGGGCCAGCTACTGAAACATCATTGATAGAAGGAGTTGTGGGGAATATTGCTTTTGTTCCTGATAGTATCTTCCCAAAATCAAGATCCGATAGATCATACTACAGGGGGCGTTGATAGATCAGAGGTTCGTGGGAAGACTGCAGTTGCAGAAAAAGGGCCGAAGGGTGCATTAGATGATGAAGACACTATATTAAGTTCGTTTCTCTCCCGTTTTCAGAGTCTTCTAAATGATCCGGCTTCACAAGAAACATGGTGGGAATTTGAAGCGGCTATGAAGGAAATCCCGGATCGGGTTTGTAAGGAATTTGGGCTGGCTAGGCAAGACATGAGTAGGGGGGTTAAGGCGCGTAGATGGGATAAGTCCGATCCGAAACAGCTCCAAGGCTTTATCGCCTTAACAGAAGAAAGGCTATCCGCTTAATACCGGATGTAGACCAGTCCGATTGTGACGTGCCAATGGCTGAATTAGTAGCAAAGGTTCAGGGGACAGACAGTGAAGAACCATGGAACGGTAATGGGTTAGAGGGAATGCGTGCAGCCGAGGGAGAAGTTTCGATGACACCCTTCACTCCGGAGGAGGTAATTTGCCGTCTTCGTCGATTCGAAAACTCATCACCTGGTGAGGATGGAATCGATTATAAATCTTGGAAGAGAGCCGATCCGAAGGGTAGGTTTTTGTTCGTGGTTTATAATACGAATCTTAATCACGGTCGTTTACCACGACATTGGAAAACCTCAAAGATGGTATTCATACCGAAATGCAAAAACCCGGCATCGGTTGTAGATTGGCGGCCAATTAGCCTCACAAGGACGATTTATAAGATCTTTGCAGGGCTTCTAACCGATAGAATAGCGGGCTGGTGCAGGGAGAATAGTATAGTATCGGACAGCCAGAATGGATTTACGGCTCATGATGGCGTCTTCGAGCATAATTATGTTCTGGAGTAGCGAATGTGTTCAGCACGAAAAAGTCAGGGAGAGCTGTGTGTTGCATGGCTTGACATTACCGATGCATTTGGCAGCATAGAGCATTCCCTGGTGACTGAAACGTTGCGACGTAGAGGAGCCGGACAGCTCATTATCGAGCTTATTAAGGACATTTATACGGACTCTGCTACTAGGATCTGTACTCCTTATGGAGTGTCAAAACCGATTAGTGTTTCCAGAGGTGTTAAACAAGGATGTCCCCTTAGTGGTTTGCTCTTCATTCTGGGTGTCAATCAAGTAATTGAGCAACTGGACTCTAGGAATAATCATAATGTACTCGCTCATGCTGATAACATTTGCCTCCTGTCCGATAGCCCAGAAAGCCTCCAAGAACTTATTAATAGGGCAGCAGACGCTTTGGGGAAAATAAATATGAGATTGAATCCTAGTAAATGCATGACGTTTCATATGTCCGGGAAGCTACCGTTAGGAGTTCGAAACACAAGCTTTGAACTGAATGGGGTCAAGCTGCGGTCTCTGAAGGAGGGAGAGACGCATCTGTTCCGGGCCTTAAAAATCCTTTCTTCCAAATTATCCCCATGGCAACGCATGGACGCTCTCAGAACATTCATTTATCCAGCCTTGAACTTCCCTATGAGAAGCGGAAAGTTTCTAAAAAGTGACTGGATTCGAGTAGATGATGTTCTGAGGGCGGAGATCAAAAAGACGCTGAACGTTCCCCAAGAAGCTGCCAATGAATACATTTATGGAGCTAGATGTGTAGGATTGTGTGGTTTTCCCATGGCAGCTGAAGAGAGTGATCTCTCGGTTATTGATAGCGGATTTAAACTTCTGACCTCTAAGGATGAGAAGCTTCGTCAGATGGCCGTTGATGAATTGAATGTGACTGTCGCAGCACGCATGAAGACCAATTGTCAGACAGAAGCAGATGCCTTCCTATCGGGAGTTACTTCTGACAATATGCGCGACAGAGTAGGTCAACAGGTTTCAAATCGATGGACGAAGTGTCGGAATGCTTCTAGGAGGGTTGGGGTAAAATGGGTGTTTGAGGGATGCAAACCCGCAATTGTGATGGGAAATGAGTTGATATATCCCTCAAACCGTAACCAAATCCTGAAGAAGTTGCGCCATAGGTTACAACTGGACAGGGGCACACTGATTCGGCAAAAACCGTCCCAAGGTAGAGTGCCAGACTGCTTACAAGATTCTCCGGATTCCAATCACTTTTTATATACCGGAGAATACTTGTCCTTTGCGGACTGGCGCTTTATTCACAAAGCTCGGTTACAACTCTTACCATTGAATGGTGGAAACAGATGGAGTAATCGGGATAAAAGTTGCCGTAGGTGTGGGTTCGGAAACGAATGTGCAGCCCATGTACTAGGCCATTGTAACGTGCATACAGAAGAGGCACGATTCTATTGTGGGTAGATTGGAGGCTGCAGTGGTTAACAGGGGTTTCAATGTACTTTCTAAGAACCAGGTTGTCGGAAGCACTGGATTGAGGCCCGATCTCGTGCTTTCTAAGGGCGACAGCGCTGTGATAATAGATGTTACCGTCCCCTTTGAAAACCGTAAGAATGCCTTCTTATCTGCAGGAAAATCAAAGAGAAGAAATATGCTTCAATAAATGAGGAGCTGCAGGGAAAATATAAACGTGTAAAAATAGCTCCCATTATTGTCGGGGCATTGGGCACATGGGACCCAAACAACGATAAACACGTAAAAGACTTCGCGTCTAGAAATTTCCTCAGAAAGATGCAGCGTATAATGACGTGCGAAACGATCTCTTGGTCGCGTTGCATGTTCATGGAACACATTTCGGGACGTATTCAGCGACCTGCTAGGTGGGACATGGGCAGGGAAGAAGGGGTTGAAGTGACAGCTGTAGTGTCTTCTTTGGAACACGGACCGGAAGACGTCGTCGGGAGAGAAGAAGATTTTGAAGTGCCAGCAGATCTTTTTGTGGAAGAAGAGCCGGAAGAAGCGGTCGAGGAGCGATCAATTATCGCTGAAAGACAATTTGAAGAATAATTCAATTGTATTGTTGTATATATATTGTTCTATTGTAATATGTAATAATTTTGTATATGTCTTTTGTATTGGAAAAATAAAGCTTTTTATCTGTTCTTATCAGCTTAATCTCTGGTACGACCCTTATTGAGGGTCCAGAAGATTAAACTGATTTTTGGAAAATGACGGAGTGCTAGGGGCTTGCTCCACCTCTGTCGCGGATTGACCCGGTATTGCAGTACTGTTGGGATCGGCCCATTTAACATTGAATCACTTACAATTACCATCCAGCCAAGGTTTATTAACTCATTAATCGAGAGTAACCCGATCGACATCGCTTCTCGGCCTATTGGCTAAGATCAATGTGTAGTAAAGCTGATGTTTCTGTCCCGTATTGTGCTGTAAATCCACCATCCATGTACCAAGAATTATACTCTCCTATTGTTCCATTTATCCAATAGCTCTTAGAGGTAGCCATATTTAGCCCAATCATCTTTTGACACAGATACTCTGTTTTGATGGCTTGAATCAGAGTATTGGCATTTGTAGCATAGATGACAGATAAAGAATCATCACTTGATCTCAAGGTTTTGTATATACAATTTACTAGGTCTTGTCTATACCCAGCTGGAATATAGCTTATGGTTGTAGCTGCTGCATTGTGCATGCCCTTCAGCATTCCCGGCCTTGCTTGCACATATTTCTGATCCATTCTGTCTCTAAGTTTGCGGACCCATTCACTAGTTTTGTGATTAAACCTGTTTATAGGGGTTTGGTGGTAATCCAACTTATTGTATAGGGACTTACCTCTCGACTCCCACCGTCGTTGTTATACTTCATTAGATTAGACTTAGGATAAATTCAATAAGTAAAAAAGAATTTCCTTCATATGTCTGTTTTTAGCAGTAAATCTGTAAATGTATATGTGCAGCATTTATAAATTTAAATTCCTTTGTAAATAAATAAATATTCTCTGTTTTATCTTTTGTTTTTTCTATATTCCTTTGTTAATTAAAAATGTTTTCTTTTTCAAGTTAAATTGGATATTTTTTTTTTTTTTTTAATATTTAATTTGATCTGTATTCATTGGTTGTCTGGACATTGGTTATAGTGAGGTAGGATGACATTCACACCATATGTACAAAAAAATAAAATAAATAGAACAAAATAATAATCAAAAGTATATACAATAGACAATAAAATAAAATAACCTAAAAAATAAGAAAATTAAAACTAAGGAAAAAAAAAAAAAAAACATGCATACCTATATACAATCAGGCGAGGGAACTCCAGGAGAACCCTGCGCTACTCTTCCAACCGCGTCACTGGTACTAAAGCCAGCGGAGATTGGTCGAGAGCACTTTAGCCACATACACACATGTCTTGAGTGAAGAATCTGGCCATTGCCAGAACTCCAATTTATATAATTACAAAAGGTCGCGAGGCCACTGCCGTTTCAACCTTCTTGGAGGATTATAGGGATGGGAGATGCTTGATAGGGATTGTGCAAGAGGATTTGGGTGGTAAGTAAGGTTCTGGTGAAATTTGGAGAACTTTTCTGGGATAAGGTCTAGGACAAATGGGATGTTAAGGTCATGATGTAGGGTTTTGTTGGATACATAGAAAGGAGCATCGACTATTGTTCGAAGGACTTTAGACTGGAAGGATTGGATGCGCTTGATGTTAGAAAATTTTGCTGATCCCCACAGTTCTAGTCCGTAAGTCCAAATAGGTTTCAGTATTGTCTTGTAGATCAGTAGCTTGTTTTCAATGGAAAGTTTAGATTTTCTGCTTAGTAGTCGGTATAGTTGGCCGTATCGTCGGTTGAGTTCTTGTCTTTTGAGTCTAGTATGCGGGTTCCAAGTTAGTCTTCGGTCTAAATGAAAGCCAAGATACCGGACTGTGTCTGAATAAGGAAGCTGGATGGAATTAAAGAGTACTGGTGGACAGGAATTGCGTCGGAGTGTAAAAGTAATGTGTTGGCATTTAGATTCATTAACTTTAATGCGCCAGTTATTACACCAGTGCTCAATCAAGGTGAGATGACTTTGGAGATTTAAGGATGCTATTTCGGGATCAGAGTTGGATGATAAGATTGCGGTGTCGTCAGCGAATGTTGCAAGAAAAGTATCGGGATGAACAGGGATGTCAGCAGTAAAGAGGATGTAAAGCACGGGACCCAAGACGCTGCCTTGGGGAACACCGGCTTTAACGGAGTAGATATTGGAAAATTCTGTTCCACAGCGAACTCGAAAGGAGCGGTCAGAGAGGTAGGATCGGAGGACTAGGTACAAGGACTGAGGTAAATGGATTTTAAGCTTGGAGAGCAGTCCGGAGTGCCATACCCGGTCAAATGCCTGTGCAATGTCCAGAAAGGCACCCGAACAGTATTCCTTGTTTTCTAGGGCTGAGGAAATATGATCAACACTCGGAGTCCTTGTTGAACAGTAGAATGTTGAGAGCGAAAACCAAACTGATGGGAAGGGATATTTTGGGATTCTATAATGGGTAGGATTCGTTTCAAAAGGATCTTTTCAAAAATTTTTGAAAGGATTGGGAGTAGGCTGATTGGTCTATAGGATGTTGAGCTATTGAGAGGTTTTCCTGGTTTTGGGAAAAGGATAATAGTGGAGTGTTTCCATAACAGAGGGAAGTGGGTGGTGCGTAGGATACAATTGTAGATATATGTAAGGAATATGACTGCTTTGGATGGAAGTTGTCGAAGGATTTGAGGTGTAAGGAGATCATGTCCAGGAGCTTTACGGAGGATTAGTTTTTTTAATTGAAATTTTACTTCGGAAGGATGAATAGCTTTTGGGGGCAAGGAAAGTGGGATTGGTGATGTAAGGAGTTCTTCTACTGTTACGGTGTGGGCAGGATGGGATTCCGGATGTGAAATAAATGTATTGGATAGGTGAATGGCGAACTCCTCAGCTTTATCTTCGTCAGATGCTGCCCAGGAGCCATCACCTCGTCGGAGAGGATGGGAAATGCGGTGAGGATTTAGGATTTTTGTTGTGGTTTTCCAAAGGGAATTGTCGCGAGAAGAGAGGGAGGATAGGTAGGAGTTGAAGGATTGTGATCTGAAGGTGGCTAATTCCAGTTTTAATTGTTTGCAGTAGTAATTATAGGAGCAGCGGTCGGTAGGATGTCGGGTACGTTGCCATAATAATCTGGCACGGCGTTTGGTGCGGATTAGGTTAAGGAGGTGTTGGGGTAGAATGGTCTTTATAGGAATTCTGGAGGAGTCTTTTGGAAAGGAGGCAGTCCAGGCGGCTTGTTGGATTGTGGTAGTAAAGGAATTTACGGCACTATCAAGGTCATCGGGAGTTTTGAGGGATATGTTGAGATCAATATTATCGGAGATTATTTGGCGGAAAAGGTCCCAGTTTACTGGGCCCCTAATGAATGACGGTGGAGAAGGTTTGGGAACAGGTTCAAGTGAAACATTAAGGATTAGAGGACTATGGTCAGAGGAAAGTTCATTTAGACGTGTAATGGAACAATTGAGGGGACTTAAGCCGCTGTGGATAAAGAAATCAAGAAGATCAGGATTACGGTTGGGATCTGTGGGCCAGTAGGTAGGAGAGTTGGGGGAAAGGAGGTGAAAACGTTGGGAATTGAGTGCAGACAGCAGGGTTCGGCCACGAGAATTCGTGGTTCTGGAACCCCATTGTTGGTGCTTGGCATTTAGGTCTGCACCCAAGATGAAGTGATGTCCTAAGGAGTCGAGGAGAGAACTGAATTGGGCATTGGATATGGATCGGTTAGGAGGGCAATACGCTGATGCAAGAGTGACCGGAAAGGAGAAGGTTTTTATCACGATAGCGGTGGACTGTAGGAAATCATGTATTGGTAATGGGAGTAGTGATGGGAGAGGGATTGGTGTACAATTACAGCAGTACCGGCATGTGCTTTTCCGTCAGGGTGGTCAGTACGATATGTCAGGTATTGTGGTATATTGAAGTGCTGTTTAGTGGTTAGTCGAGTTTCAGTAATTAGTGCCACATCAATGTTCTTGTCAAGTAGTAAAGTAGATAGTTCGTCTGTATGATTTCTAACACCATTCGCATTCCAAAGGAGAATGGATATGGGTTTAGGGATGTGAGTCATTTAAGGATTTTTCAAAGGAGGGATGAGGTGAGATACGAGATTCGTGAGGAGTGATATGAGTGGAGTAACAAGGGATTTGAAATCGGTGAGGAAAGATGCTAACAAACTTGTGAGATCTGTTGCATTTGAAGGAGGAGGAATATGAGGAATTTGTTGTTGGTGGTTAGGTATATTAGGATGAAGAGGATTTTGAGGTTGGGTTTGAGGTTGTTGTTGTGGCAGGGCTTGACATTTATCGGTTAAAGTCTTACCTCTAAGTAGTTGGGAGAATGATACATCATTGTTTACAATTCTGGAAGGCTCTCTCTCTCTTCTTGTTCTTAGTGCTTCATCTTGAATCCGGTTTTTCTGGTGTCTGGTTTTGAGATTCTTGTAAATTTGGCAGCCTTTGTAGTTGGCCGGGTGTCCCTCCAAGCATAGGGCACATACTGCTGGATCTTGTATAGGTTTGGTGCACTCTACAGATTTGTGCTGTTCACCGCACTTCACGCAACGCGGCAGATGGTGGCAATATGTCTTCGTGTGGCCATAGGTCTGACAATTATGGCACTGCACGATGTCTCTCTTGGGATATGGCTTCTCAACTTTCACCATTGTGTAGTATATTCTTGTGATATCATATATTTTTTCGATACCTGGTGATGGCTCCAAGTCCACGAAAAACAATGGTAGTGGGATCCTATTTCGTAATCCTGGCTGCTCCCTGTCCTCCTTCAAAACGTTTGTTACCTGGCGTACATTGAAACCAAGCGTCGTTAGTTCTTCTTTAATAACTTCAGTGGGGGTTGAGGAATGTAAATTTCTTATCACCACTCGTAAAGCTCTTTCCTGCCTCAGCTGGTAAGTGTGAAAATTCGCATTTGTTTCTGATAAGTACTTCACTATTTTTCGGTAGGCTTCTGCAGAATCAGGTGTTATTTGGTGTCATTGGTCCTGTTAAGGCATGAATAACTGCCAGAGCAGATTTTATTTAGTTGGGTGCAGAACATCTGGAAATTTTTTATATTTTTCACAAATATCGGAGGAGGCTTTGGTTCTCTGGGTATTGCTGCAGACTCCATTACTTCTTTGTCATTTTGAAGCACTTGGTAGGGGTTTGGAGTAAAGAAAGGTGATTCTTCAATCGTTTCTTGTGCAGACGTACCTGGTTGGGGCTGAGGTTCTGGTTCTGAAGTGTTCATTTTGGTCACTGGAGGTATTTCTCGTAGGCAGCGACGAGTCCTTTGTTTGGCTGGTGAGCTAACTCCGTCTGACCGAGACCTCTTGGGCACCTTACTGGCCATCACTTGCTGATCATACCGCATATCATAAGAGAAAAAAAATAAATAAAAAAAAAAAAAAAAAAAAATTTTTTTTTTTTTTTTTTTAAAATAACAAAAAAAAAGATGCCAACAGTAAATATCAACTGCTCTGATATACACTTTAACTGTATCACGTGAATAATCAGAGAGATTCCGCTATAAAATTGGTAAGAACTGAGAGAGTGTGTGTGATAAAATTGAAAATATATTATAGCCAACAACCTCTAATTTCCCAAAAAAGTAATGAAAAATAAATAAAACAAGGGGAAGCTTATATTCTGGACTAATGAAAAATTCAGGTGTGACGAACATTATTACAATTTATCATATTATGAATATTAATCCATTTCGTTGATAACAGGTATATTGATATTGGCTGGTAAATAGAAATTTTCAATTTATACAAAAACTAAGTTATACTACTCTGAAACACATACTCTCCTATCACATTTAACAGGCTTAAAATTAAAATGAACAATTTTTTTTTTCTACTTGAGATGCAATATACAATATCTACATGCAGGAGAGGAGCATAATTGCCACAAACAGTCCATCCAAAATCTTACGATTCAATTCGACGAATGGTGAGGATGGTAGTGAAGGAGGAAACAAAAAATATACACAAAGACAAGGTGGAGGGGAGACGTTATGGATGTTTGGTGGAAAACCCGATCCCAGCAGACCTACCAAGATGAGATGAAGTAGTCATCTCCACAAGATAGGCGTGGCTGAGAATCCTAGGTGTAAATTATGTGAACAAGCGGAAATGGATGCAGACCACCTAAACAAATGTCCTGCTTTGACGCATATTAGGAATAAAACATATGTAAATGATTATATAAAAAAATCAAACTTATACTGAGCAGCAAGATGTCGGATGGTCGAATGACCAATGACAATGGCATAGGAAAAAGAAAAAAAAGCAATATCTACATTATGGTAAGAGGTAAACTATTTCATAAAAAATATTTTATATCATTGAGCAGAAATGATTCTATTAATCAAGGATCAAATTTTGAACTATTTAAATTTATAATAATAGTGGATTTATAATAATTAGTGTTGTGCAAAATCGGTCTTGATCATGCACTTAGCAAGACCAAGACTAAGGCCTCCAACTGTTGTATGACCAAGACAAAGACGGCTTTAAAAATAATCCTTGTTATGAATAAAAATTAAGGTAAAATAGTCAACAAAACTTGACAAATTTAGTTACCATATGTAAAGAATTAGTATAACCAATATCCTTTGGAATTTAACTCTCTATTTTTCATTTGGGATTAGTTAGGTTTCTGATATCTGAAAAATTACAGTAATATCTCTATAATAATAAGCTAATGGGTAACTGGAAGACTGTTGCGAGACTTTCACAAGACCTAGACTGATTGAGTAAGACCAAGCCTGTCATGGTCTCACATTTGGGCAACACTAGATAAATCACAAGTAACAAAGTAAAAATAAATAAATTATATTTATTAAATTTAAAACATCGAGAGGTGTCAGTACCCTTGCCAAACGAAGACGGTTCATGGTCTTTGTCAGATAGAGAAAAATCTGAACTATTTACAGACCATCTCAGTATTTTTTTTTTTTTTCCTGTTCTTCCCTACCTCGCCTTTTAAGGCTATGCGGGATTTTCCCGGGCCGGAGGGTGAGGGCAGGGAAATTAAAATCTCCTCCGGCACCGGGACGCGAACTCGTAGTTTTTAATCTTCTCAAATTTGTGATCCGGCTGCCAGGCAACTCGCGGTGTGTTGCACACGCTTTAGCCCATTCGGCCACCCCGTCCCCTCTCATCAGTATTTACACCATTTACGGACTAAACATGAAACATGAAACCTTAGTATTTGATTCTCTAGACATACCATTACAGATGACACCTCTCCCTCTTCCGTCCACTCCTTCACAAGTCGCACAACAAATTAGACATCTTCCATTGATATCGGTTAAATCCGAGAGATTACAAAAAGTCGGGCCGCGGGGCACAATCTGAAAATTTATGAAAATGATTCATAATCCGATATCATTTTCATAAAAAGCGCCCCCAAAATATAATAGTCGACCCTGATATCGATTTAATTCAAAATGTTAACAAAAGTCGAGGCCCGGGGAGCCCAATATGATTTTCATAAAAAGCGCCTCCCCCCCCCCAAAAAAATAATAGTCGTCCCCGATTATCGATTTAATCCAAAAAGTTACAAAAAGTCGGACCCCGGAGGCACAATCTCAAAATTTATGAAAATGATTCATAATCCAATATCATTTTCATAAAAAGCGTCCCCCAAAACCTAATAGTCGACCCTGATGTCGATATAATCCGAAATGTTACAAAAAGTCGGGCTCCGGGGACACTATCTTAAATTCAACATCATTTTCATAAATAGCGCTCCCCAAATCCTAATAGTCGACCCTGATATCGATTTAATCCAAAAAGTTAAAAAAAGTAGAGGCCCTGGGGCCCAATCTCAAATTTGATATCATTTTCATAAAAAGCGTCCCCCAAAACCTAGTAATCGACCCTGATGTCGATATAATCCGAAATGTTACAAAAAGTCGGGCCCCTGGGGCGCTATCTCAAATCCGACATTATTATCATAAAAGTCAAGTGGTGTAGAAAAAAAAAATGGTCACTCAAGGTGATTAAATTCAAAATATTTTAATAATTCTTTATTTTATCTATTTACATTAAATTCGATACTATTTAAAAAAACTATACCCCCATAAGATAACAGTGGACTTAAATATGGAAGAAATATTAAATATTCTACTCCTGTAATTTTTATAATGAAATACTCGATTACTTTGAAAAGTACTCAGAGTAAAATATTTCTGAGTAGATTTGAAAATAGAAAGTACTCACGAGGTCAGCTGATTACTTTTGGTACTCGTCAATCATGAGATCGAGTAGTGATTAAAATACTCGATACTCGAACCGGACGAGTATTTGAGTAAACTACTCTGTAATTTGTACTTTTTTGTCAGAGTAGATGTCGCGCTAATCTAGTTTGTTTTTGTTATATTGTAGTGCTGAGTTCGTAAGCTTATGTAATTTTTAAACTGCGTGTACAATTACAGGTTGTTATTATTATTATTCTTTATTCTACATCACTGTAAAAGAAAGTATTTTCCTGGAGTGGGGAAGAATTAACTTCAATCACTTCACGTCAATTTTTGTTGTTCTAGTGGATATTTAGAAAACAACTTACGATTCTCACAATGTTCAGCAGTACAGCTTTGTGGGCTTCATTTATTGTGGATGTTGAGAGGCCCAACTTCTTGGTAGCTTCTACTGTAGATTTTGGACTCAGCCCAATGCTAGAGATCACTAAAGCCCTTACTGTCGCTTTGTTCAGTCTAAACAAATCTTTTAACTCGGCTGCAAGAGTTTGATTTTTTCGGCGCAGACTGAGTTGGCGTTCCCATCATTTGACACAGCGGTATCTATTTTCTCAGCTTTCTTCATATTATTATCGTTCAACACGATATCTGGTCTGTTATGAATCACTGTATGGTCTGTTATAAAAGATTGATTCCAGTACAATTTCATTTCTTCCTTCTATATAAGTTCTTTAGGGTTGTACTTATAATAAGGAATTAAATCATTTACTAACTTTATGTTTACTGATGATAATCTTTTGCAACATCGTCATGCCTCTCGGGATATTCTGTAAAAGCCAGCGCTCCTCACCCTCCAGTTATGTGCTGAATAGACTCGAACGTGCTGGCACAGAGCCTACAATTTTTTTGGGGGTCCTTCCCTTCCTCGCCTCTAAGGCTTTACCGGGCCAGGGGGTGTGGGCAGTGATTTTAAAGACTCCTCCGGCACCGGGACGCGAACTCGTGACTATTTTAAATCCATTGCCTCATATATTTGAGTATGGTACCTTAGATATTGTGGGTCTGCTTTTTAAGGGTATTCAATCATACAGCATATGCTCTTTTAACATTTTGCTACGTAATTCTGTTTTGTGGAGTTTCTTGATTTATTTATTATAATTTCCATTCTTTATTCTCACTTTGGAGGGTGAGTTTCTGAGGTGGGGAACCAGAAGTCCAGCCACCTTCATATTAATATTTATTATTTTTTTAGACGTTTAAAAAATGTCTAACAATACGTGCTGTGTCTAAGAGAACTGAGTGTTGAGCCTCTTTCAGCACTTCAACGGACAATTTTAATCCCATCGTGATTGCCATTGTTGACTTTGGCACCAGTCCATTGGAGGGTATTATAATTGGAGTGGTTGTGCCGTTCCCCAAATGATATAATTCCTTCAATTCGATTGCCAGTTCCTTGTATTTTCTCAGTTTTTCTTTAACAGTGGATATCATTATCTATCAGGAGGATGTCTGGTTTATTGTGACGCACAGTATGGTCAGTTATAATCGACTCATCCCAGTAGAGCTTGAGACTACCTTTTTGGTGGAGTTTATTTGGGTGGTACTTAAAATAGGGAGTTTTGTCATCTAATAAGTTGAGCTTCACCGCCAGAGCCTGGTGAAAAATTCTAGCTACATTATTATGCCTCTGGAGATACTCGGTGCCAGCTAACACTCCACACCCACCTGTGATATGTTGGATTGATTCCAGTGTCGCTGAGCATAATCAACATTTATCCGTAGTTGTTGCATCTTTTAGAACATGCCTTCCATATGATCTAGCAGCAATAACTTGGTGTTGGATGGCAAATAGAAATTCTTCTGCCTCGGAGAATATCTTTCTAGCATTCAGCCATTCAATGGATATTTCCTTGTCAATGGAGCTAACATTCGATTTGCTGTAGAATCTTCCATGCAGAAATTTGCTTTTCCAATCTGTCAACCGTTCATTTTCTGACACGATTGATGTGGCTGACTGTGGTGGCTTTGTCGTTGATGATTAGTTTGTATCCCATCTTGTTCTTTAGAAGTATCCTGCTTAGTGGAAACAAAGCCATACAGAACCATAAGGGGCTTAGGCCCTTGGTATATTCCTCTCAATATTTTAATTTGATTCCCTGTGCAGATAGTTTCAACCTTCAGCGTAATTTTCCATCCTGTCATTAGGTTTGAAAGGAGCCTGCTTACTTTAGATTCAACCTTGTATATATATATATAGTACTTTAAGTAGCCAGCTGTGTGTAAACGAGTCAAAAGCCTTTTTAAAATCGATCCATGCAATAGAGAGGTTTCGCTGTTTTTTCGAAACTTGTGCTGCAATGAACGAATCTATTACTAATAGTTCTTTACAAGCCCTAGCCCCTTTTTTGCACACTAGCTGTTCCACGGGTATCATATTCTCACTTTCGAGGTGTTCATATATCTTAATTGCCTTGAATATAAGCTATGTTCCTCCCTAAAAAAATATTTACTCTGGAAACAAGACTGATTTTTAATAAATATTATATTTGGTTGATAGCTACAGTATTAGTATAATTTGGACCAAGCTATGTGGAGGTACATATTTTCTTTATGGAGCAACTAAATTTATATTCGTTTTTCGCACCACAAAAACCCTTAAATACATATTTTTGTAGCAATCAGAATTAATTTGAAAAGAGAGGGACCCGAAACATGTGGGATATCCCAACCACACAACTCCCAAGTCAATTTCTACATAGATCCCCAACAAGGCGAGATGGAATCGTAGCGAGAAGGAGACTCGAACTCGAAGCGAAACGACTTGACCACGAAGAGAGATGGAATCGAACTGTGCGACAAGTGCCTCCCCAACGGAGCGAGAAAAATCGAGGAGAGCTAGGCGCAGTGCCCCAACAACACTACTTCCCAGTCAATTCCTATATAGCTCCATAACGAGGTGAGATGTAATTGAAGCGAAATAGAGTAGAAATCCAACCGATATGGCTGTGAACTGTTTAATCGAGAAAATTCGAGCTTGCATAAATTACTTTATAAAAAAATGTGTTTTTCGGACTAAGGGGGCTGTGAAACGTATAGATCCGTCGAAAACCGCATGTCGGAAATTTGACCCGATTGCAATACTTTCCTTACCTAGTATAGGTAGGAAAGTAAAAAACTATGGCCGTATTATTAATAATAAAAACTGATCCTTGTTTCTATTTCTTTGATTATTTCTTTAGTATGATAAGTGACATTTTATTTAGGACTTCTTTATGGTGTAAAAATTTTCCGAATTTTCGTTCACTTTTCCTCATTTATGTTCGAAATGGGTGCACGGATTTTCAATATTCCAAATATTTTCCTAATTTTTAAGGATAGGCCAATGAAAACCATATTGGTGAAAATTATCAGAATTTTCATTCGCTTTTCCTCATTTATCTTCTGAACGAGTGCACGGATTTTCACTGTTCCAAACATTTTCCCAATTTTTAAAGTTAGGATAATGAAAGCAGTATTGGTGAAAATTATCAGAATTTTCATTCGCTTTTCCTCATTTATCTTCTAAACGAGTGCACGGATTTTCACTGTTCCAAATATTTTACTAATTTTTAAAGATAAGCCAATGAAAACAGTATTGGAGAAAATTATCAGAATTTTCATTCGCTTTTCCTATTTATATCTCTAAAATGAGTACTCGGATTTTCACTTTTCGAAAACATTTTCGGCAACGTAGATGTAGACCAAAATAGGGAAATACTTAAGAAAATTTTCCAAATTTCCCTTCGCTTTTCCTCTTTTAAATGAGCGTTCGGATTTTCACTATTCCAAAAATTTTCTTAATTTTTAAGGATAGGCCAGTAAAAACCGTATTGGTGAATATTATCTGAATTTTCATTCACTTTTCCTCATTTATCTTCTGAATGAGTGCATGGATTTTCACTGTTCCAAACATTTTCCCAATTTTAAAGATAAGCCAATGAAAGCAGTATTGGAGAAAATTATCAGAATTATTCAGAATTCGAAAAAGTTTTGCACTTGTTTCCCATTTTCGCCCAACTCTAAACAATTGGAAAATTGTTGGGACGATGAAAAACCTAGCGTTCATTCACGTAATAAAAGAGGAAAAACAAAAGAAAATTTGTATCACTACTGTTTCCATTCCTCTTCCTCTTAACGGAATGATTGGAATTGTGAAAATCCGAGCACTAATTCAAGAGATAAAAGAGGAAAAGCGAAAGAAAATTCTTAAAATTCTCTGCACTATATCTTCATTTTCGCCTACTTTTACCTTGGCGGAAAATGGTTAGAACACTAGAAAACCGAACCTTCATTCCCAAGATAAAAGGAGAAAAGCGAATGAAAATTAGGAAAAGTTTTGCAGTTGTTCCACATTTTCGCTCAACTCTAAACAATCGGAAAATTGTTGGGACGATGAAAAACCGAGCGTCCATTCACGTAATAAAAAAGGAAAAACGAAAGAAAATTCGGAAAATTTGAACTACTGTTTCCATTCCCCTTCCTCTTAACGGAATTATTGGAATTGTGAAAATCCTAGCATCCATTCGAAAGATAAAAGAGAACGAAAATTTATAAAATGTCCACACTATTTTCTTATTTTCGTCTACTTCTGCATTGCCTAAAAATTGTTTTAACAGTGAAAAACAAAATCTTCATTCCCGAGATTAAAAAGTATTTATATATATATATACATATATATATATATATATATATTATATATATATATATATATATATATATATATATATATATATATAAGTTATGGTTAGATGTAAGTTGATATATTATTTAATCCTATTCAACAGTTGTAAACAAACCGTAATGCTATATATATAGCATTACGGAGAGAAATAAAGTCAGTCTTATTTGAGCAACCACGTGTTTTATTTCGGACCTTACTTTCTTTTTTTTATCTTTTCTTGTTCGAACAGACGTAAGTGGTGCCGAAACCCTGGAGGTTTTAAATTTAATTGTGAAGTTGTTTTTTCTCTTTTTATTCACGTCGTGGAAATAATTAAAAGAAAGGATGCCGAACGGAGTAGGTCAACCGCCAGTACCGCCTACACCACAGGTAGCACAGCCGACTGCGCCACCGGCGGCACCGTTGGCTCCACCGCCAGCGTTTCCTCCGTTGTCAGAAGCGTTAGCGAGGTAGACTTTCCTCCGCTACCTACTGAAACATTAGCATCAGCACATGCGACGACGCTGGAATGGCTGAAGGTGAGAACGGCGACATCGCAGGACCTGAGGAGAGCTATATCTGATTTAGAAAGATTTGATGGAGGAATAGGTGAGTTGAATCACTTTCTAAAGGGAGGCGATCGGGTGATATCGCGTATAGCGGCTAAAGAAGGGGAGAACTTAATAGATCCACTGGATGCCAACGCATTGAGGGCAGCCTTGGTATGCCGGGTTAAGAGGAGCGTGCTGAATATGATTCAGGCGGATGAAGACACCCCATGGAGCACCGTGAAGGATAGGCTGAAGAAGGCATTTGGAGGAGGCTGCTGGGCTCCAGAAGAAGACATCTTGCAGATGTTTCGAGAGAAGAAACAGCCGTATCAGACCAACGGACAATATGCCGCAAACCTGTTGGCACGATTCAATAATGTAACTGAGAAGACGAGGGAAGTAGCGGGTGCGGCGGAAACAGGAGCAAGAATGGCGTTCTTGTCAACCATCCTTAAAGTTCAGCTGGGTAGAGATACGGGAAAGAGGGACGGACTACCTAGAGACAAGAGTTTTGTGGAGTGTGCCCAGGAGATGATTGATGCAAGCGCGCGGGAGGAAGAAGCAGCCAGGGGAGAAGAGGAGAATGAGAATGGGTGGAACCGAGTATCGTACAGGAGAGCAGAAACCGGAAGATTTAAAACGAGACAGGAAGGGTGGAAGAAAAGAGGAGGAGAAGTTAGTCCAAGAGAAAGAACGGCAATGAGGGAGAAAAAGCCAGGAAAGGAGAGAAGGAAATGGACAAAGGAGGACAGGAGATGCCACGGGTGCGGAAAGATAGGTCATCTAGTGGCGAATTGCCCGCGAACCCGATGTTTCGAATGCGGAACTGAGGGGCACATTGCCAGACAATGCCCGTATATGAGTAGACGGGGAGAAGTGGGCCGAGATGAGCCGATGGAAGTGAACGCCCAGAGATTGTGCAGGAAGAGAGGAGCGGCATCGGAGTCGGATGATTCGTCGGGAACATCTGGAACCGAGGAGGAGGAGCCGGTGGTAAGAGGAGCTCGAGGAAGCAGAATTAGCAGAAAGAGTGGAGAAGGGGGAGCCATCGCGGACAGGAGAGGAAGATCAGACGAATGAGGAGAGGAGCAGAGGGGAGGCAGCCACGCGGTAGTAAATAATATTGGAGGTGAGTGCGTTGGTTTTCCAATTATAAGTGTTGTGGGGAAGGGAAAGTGTCTGGTGGATACGGGAAGTTCTAATACAATAGTATCTAGACAGATGTTGGAGGAGTTGTGTAAAGGAGAGAGGATACCGAGAATAAAAAAATGTACGTGTAGGTTGATTACTTTGGGTGGTCCATGTAGGATAGAAGGGGAAGTAGAATTAGATTTAGACAAATGGGTAACAGGAAGTGGGAAGTTGAGGGTTCATGTAGTAGAGAATATGCCGAGGGAATACGGGGGTATAATAGGATGTGACCTATTGAGTAGAGTGAGACCAAGAATAGATTACAGGGGAACGGGTTGGAGGGTGCGAATGGGAGGGAAGAGGTACCGGTGTAAGAAAGGGAGAGTGGGAGAAAAAGGGAACATTGGGGCAATAGAACAAGCGGAACATTGGGTACAAAGGATAAAGAGGGAATACGCGGATATTTTTTTTAAAGAGGGGGAGGTGTTGAGCGCAACGGGGAGGACGGCACATGAGATTCCGTTAAAACAGGAAAAGGTGACGTACGTGAAGGAGCGACGTTACCCACAGGCTTTATGTCGCCATATCAAGGAGGAGCTAGAAAGTTTGAAGAAGCAGGGCATCATCGTGGACAGCACGTCACCATACAATAGTCCCCTGTGGGCGGTGAAGAAAAAGACGTCGTCGGGAGAACAGAAGTACAGAGTGATGGTGGACTTCAGAAAGCTCAATGACAACATCCTAGACGAGAAGTACCCGCTTCCGCGATTTGATGATATTATTGACAGGCTTAGTGGGGCAACCATTTTTAGTACTTTGGATTTAAAGGCGGGCTACCACCAAATTCGTATGAACCCCAGGGATCAACACAAAACGTTTTCTTTCGAGAGGTGGCATTACGAGTTTACTCGGATGCCATTTGGTTTAAAGAACGCTCCCATAACTTTCCAGAGATTTATGGACGAATTCTTGAGGGGATTAGACGAAGAATTCTGTCAAGTATACATGGACGATCTGTTGGTCTTTAGCAAGGATGAAGAGCAGCACGTTGATCATTTGGGGCGCGTATTCGACAGATTAGGGCAATTTGGGTTGAAATTATCAGCGGAAAAGTCGATTTTGGGACAGGACCAGATAACCTTTTTGGGACATTCCATTTCGAAGGAGGGGATCAGGCCCGATAAACAGAAGGTCGAGGCAATACAAAATATGGCGATGCCCAGGGATGTAAAAGGTATCCGCAGGTTATTGGGAACACTAAACTATTACCGTCGGTGCGTGCCGGAAATGGCGGAGTATTTAGCACCTCTTAATAACCTTCTGAAGAAAGGCCGGAACAACCGGTAGCATATGCAAGTCGGCGGCTTAAAGACGCGGAAACGCGGTATAGCGCCCTGGAGAGGGAACTCTTGGGCATAGTATGGGCAGTAGGACATTTTAGGCCATATATTTTTGGCAGAAAATTTAAAGTTCATACCGATCACAGACCGCTGCAATGGGTTGGTAATCTGAAGGAATCGTCAGCAAGGGTCACTCGGTGGAAGCAATTTTTAAGCCAGTACAATATGGAGGTCATGTACAAGCCGGCTAAGGAAAATGTGGTAGCGGACTGGCTGTCCAGAGCCATCATGATAAATGCCATCGAGGAGGAAGAAGGGGAGTCGTCGAGGGACGTGCGGCAGTTTTTGAGAGCGTGGACACCGGAAGGTGAAGGGGAACCCGGGGATGCGAGAACAGAGGAATCAAGAGGAGAAGAGAGCTCGGTGGACGAAAGGCCTACAGACATGGAAGAATGTGAGGAGATCATCAATGATAAGCGACGACAGGTCATTTGGAAGACCAGAACGTCGGGGCTTATGAAGATCGACTTCAGTAAATATGGCAAGAAGAAAATTAACACCATTTGGTCACAACCAGGGGTGAAAGAAGAAGAGATTTGTAAGGCCTTGCACGACGCTTCAGAGTCGGGAAAAATTTACCATTTGTACGTGGGCAATGCGACCGTCTGGGAAAAGATCAAAAAACTCTGGAGAGCAGAGAAAATAGGCGTCGATAGATCGTTCATTAAATGCAAATACCTAGTTGAAACGTTGATGGACAGGGAGCAGCAAAAGGAGGTAACACTGGCACATCACAAGGGCAAGACCAACCATCGGGGAGAACAAGAGACGTTTCAAGCGTTGCGCAGAAGATATTTCTGGGATGGCATGAGAAAGACAATTTCAGAAATCATTGGGAGATGCGAAGTGTGGGCGCGCACTAAGTACGATAGACGGCCACCTCAAGGATTACAGGAGGAAACCCCTACGGGAGACATGCCATTGAAAGATATGCAAATCGATGCATTTACGTGGAGGGGGTTTAAGTGGATTACAATGATCGACCTCTTCAGCAAGGTAGCGATGACACATCAAGTACGAGATAAGTTGTCGGAGGCGGTTGTGGGGGCTCTACAAACGTGGGCCCAGTTCTACGGAGTGCCTGATCGCATAACGTCGGACGGAGGGAGGGAGTTCGACAACAGTACCGTACGTAAGGAGGTTAAACGATTAGATATAGATTGGCACTTTAATACTCCGGGACATACAAAGGGCAGAGGAAATATTGAGAGGTTGCACAGCACTTTAAGCGACCACCTACGTATTTATCAAGGGGAGCAGGGATTGGAAGGGGATGTAGCCATGAAAAGAGCAGTAGCGGCCTATAATCATTCAATCCACTCCGTTACAGGGCTTTCTCCGGTCGAGGTATTGTTTGGAGTAAATATACGGCGACGGGATTGGATGGAAACACTCACGGACGAAGCACAAGCTCAACGGATCACTTGTAACAGAGCAGAGATAAAGAAAGTGTGGGAAAAAACGAGAGGGAAAATAGAGAGGGAAAAACGGAAAAGGGTGGAGAAGGTCAATTTGAACCTCAAGGACAGAATGGGGGAATTGAAGATAGGGACGACAGTCTATCGTAGGGTAGGTTCTAATAGGGGGAAAGAACTGGCACGCTACGAAGGACCATTCAAAGTGATTATACTTCGCGAACACAATCTTTGTACAATTCAGAGTCTGAACGATCCCAGGAAACGGAGGACCGTTCACATAGAACAGTTGAAACTCCCGATAGAGCCGGGTCAGTAACGTAAATAAGTGGTATATCCTCTTTTCTGTCTCCTACAAGCTATGGAAGCACGGTAGAAGGTTTATTTCAGTTGTAGCTCTTTTATTGCAAGAAAATGTTTAATTTTGTTTGTTCTGTACTATGGCTGTATGGGAACGCCAAGGAAGATTATTTTGTTTTGTTGTTTTGTTTTGTTATGTATTATATCAGTAACCCTGCGTTAGTTTATGAGGAGTGTTCATAAACTGGCGGGGGGGAGTTATGGTTAGATGTAAGTTGATATATTATTTAATCCTATTCAACAGTTGTAAACAAACCGTAATGCTATATATATAGCATTACGGAGAGAATAAGGTCAGTCTTATTTGAGCAACCACGTGTTTTATTTCGGACCTTTCTTTCTTTTTTTTATCTTTTCTTGTTCGAACAGACGTAAGTTATATATATATATATATAAATAGCTACATATATTGTAGCTAAAATCGCAGAAGTCACACAGTTCGAGTGTATCTCTACTCTTTGTGTTGGCGAATTAAGCGAGTTTTGACGAATTTGACGCACAGTTCTCTTCGATTTTTCTCGCCTCGTGAGCGGATGGCCTAAAAGATCTCGGAATACCCCAGAATATATCAACATCCCCGGGAAATCAAGAAGAAATCGTTACCAAAGTTATCAAGTTCCTGGATGGTGAAAGGTTTAAAAAACATATATGACAAGCTTATAATTAATGATCCTTTGCAGATTTATTATTATTAATATTTTAAGTTTATTGATTTCAATTAATTTATTGATTTTACTGCTATTTTTTAAAAGTTTATTTATTTATCTATTCTATCTTACTATCTATAAGCGTCTATTATTATTATTTTTTATTTACTTTATTCTACCAATCCATTTTTTTATTTTTTTGTACCAACCATCGAAACAGTATAAAGTGGTGTTATTTAGTTGATCGGGCGCTTATGACCTGTATGGTTTGCGCATAGACATCGAAACAAACAAACTATTCTGGTTATACCTATCGATGTATTTTTATATCGATCTATCAATAATATTGCATGCATTGTGATACACTGTGTTGCTGATTATGCTTGTGGGGAATATGTTCTTTTAAGATTGAAGAATTGCGTTCGTTTAATTCGTGTTAATGGTGCTGCAGAGGGTCAGTAGTATAACGTTTTATTATGGCTGAAAAGAATACAAAAAACGAAATTATGAGAATGCTTCTTTCAACACCTAATCCTCCAAAAGTTTGTTTTGTTTTGCATTATTTTATCACTTACATTATGTTTTGTTTCTCATTTATGTACTCCTGCTTAATGTTTGTAAAAACGGTTTTTTTTTTCACAAATTAAATTTTTGAGTGTTTGTGGTCGTTATTCAATTTGACTGTATTAGTTAAATTGTTTGTTTACAGATCATACCCAGAGGTAAAATGGATAAAATTAAAAGCAGCGATAGTGATGGAGAATGTGGTGCCAAGTTGTCCAATTATCTCCAACACTTAACTGGACAGGTATTTAATTGTTGATTTTTATACTCTTAAGTACCCTAGAAAAATATGATTTGGTCTTAGTGAGTTAGGTTGACCAATCTATTTTTGAAAGAGGATTATTACTGTCACTTAGGTATGGCAGTCAGCCATGGTCACAATTGATTATACCTTACATGGAGTTCCGAAAGTAGCCAGTATGTTCGTTGCCATAGTCCGGTTGCTCCACATTTTAAAATTGTTAGGATTTTTTTTTCTTACAGAAATACAATTTCACATAGGGCAAGTTCTTAAGCTCAGTGTTAAAATCATGAATGTCTTTGTTTTAAGTGAGATCTGATGCCATTGATGTGCTCAGTACTGATTTTCGGAACTGGTCTATATATTTGGGTTTGATTACATTATGTTACATATCTTTTAAAGAGAGGTTAATTGGAAGTTTTGTTAGTTATTAAAACCATTATTGCTTTAATTAGATAATGACTATCAGACTTACCCATCAACAATTAATTTCCTTATCAGTTGAGCTGTATCCTTTTTGGAATTTGTTGGTGTTAATGATTCATCTTAAACCTTGACCCCCTGAACTCAACATGAGCTGAAAAGGTTCTGTTTAGAACTTGCGTATATCTCAAGTGAATGGAAGTGTGGCAATCATAACCTATTCAAAGAGATGTGATAATTTTATTAATCAGGGATCAGTTTCCTCTCTACTTATGGACCCAATTGCCTACTTTCGAAATTCCATGCAATATGTGGTTGATGTGATCTTGGCCCACCAGTTCATCCAAGAGTAGATATAGATGATTGCGGAGTGTTTTGAAGCATAAACTAGCTGAAACTGGTTTGAACTTTCTGTTGTGGCTAGGGATGCGCAATTCCAATTACAGGTTGGAACGGGACAGAATGTTCCACCACTGGAATTCGTTCCGTTCTGATCTTAGCTCTGAACAACACTTGAAGTGAGAGAGAACGATGGTGCAAATTTGTGTAATACTAAAACTATTTAAAACAGAAAAATCATTGAGGCATATTAAATTAAGATAAACGGAGACGAGTACAGTTTTAACAGAAATACACGTTTTGAAGTCTTCTAAGTCCAAATAACCAAGTCCCGAAAAATGGTCTGTGCGTATGTGAACACTCTAGCTCGAAACCACAAAGTTGTACGAAAGTGATATAACCTATGTAATATTTAAGATATATAACTTCTGAAAGAATTTGATAATTAAGTAAAGGAGAAAAAAATAAAAATACTTATCCAGGTCGAAATTGAATCTCCAGAAATACTGGTCAGAAGATATATCCTTGGATATAACAGTAATATATCGTTGGAAGCGAAAAAATTTTAGAAAAGACAATATCTAATATAGAAAGTTGTAGAAGGTAACAAAGAGTGGCAAAAAATATATAAATAATAACATGTTTTCAAGGAAATTAAATAAAATTCTCTTACTAAATGTAAACTTTTATAATTTTGTTTGAAAAAGTATTTAAAATCCACGGATTCAAGGCAATGACATTGTTTAAGATGCTATTTCAGGGATACGTTTATAACCTTAAATATATTTACTGTAGTTTAATAACTCTAGATCTGACATATTTAAATAATTAGGTATCTATCGTCCGTTTATTCCGAAAAATCATGTAACCTTTTTTAAAGTTAAATTAGAGAATAATTTGATAAATTTTTCCTTTGCGATATTCCAACAGAATCCACTTACAATTAGTGTGACAACTTTTGACCTGTCTATGACAGACAATGCAAATCTCTTAATTCCGTTTTAATAAACTTTGCAATGGAAAATAACAGTTTAATAACTAATAATCTTACAATCCATAATCAACGGATCGTACAATCCATAATGAACCGGTGATGTAATAAATAGGACTTTTATTATTTTAATAGTATTTATGATTTTTTTAGCTGTAATCTTTTAGCTTTAGCTCAGTTAAAAATGCAACTCAAAAATTTTATAATAGCCCAACATTTCCAGAAAATAATTTCTTTTCAAAGTTGTGTGTTGTGCTCACCAAATTTTTTATTATACACAATTTAATTAATTTAAGACTTATTAATTTAAATAAAATTAACAACACAAGTAGACACTTTAATCCGTATCATAGTTATTTCCAACGGATGCTAGAATGAAATCTGAGGTTGAAACGAAAACAAAGTGTAATGAAACCTATAAGCGTTCACGTTCCGATTAAATGAAATTACAAAGCTCTTTGGAACGAAAAAAACCATTCCAGTCGGAACTGTTCCAGAAGTGGAATTCAAGGCCACTCAGAATTGGAAATCCTGTTCCAGTCAGAGGTTTCCTCGAACACCAGTTCAAGAAATTTTTACTACGACTAATGAGACTGTTAATTCTGTTTCTTCTTTGTTCTTCCATTGGAATATAACTTACCAATAAAGTAAAAATAAGGTAATAATAATAAAAAAAGCCAATATTTAATAAAAATCAATATTTGTTTTAAATTTCAAAAATGGTGAAACTAGGGATGCCCATCTCCCCCAAGGTCTATGGTGCACCTCTTCCCTCCCAAAATATTTGACTGCTCACCATTTCTTAAAAACAGTTCAAGTAAAAGTAGAGTTATTAATATTAAATAATAATACTCTACCTGCAGTCTGTTCTATGCTGCCCCTGGCCTTTTTGTTTAAAACTTTTCATTCTGAAAATTCATAACCCTGCCAAAATATGCTCCCCTTCAAAATTCAAAATCCTGTCCAAATTTGCCTCCTCAAAAATTTTTAAGGCGTAACTTAAGCCATTATAATACCCCCTTCTGGGCACCTCTGTTTTAAACAATATTGATATCTCTCTTGACTTAGAGGTTGCTTAAAAAGGTAATATAAAATAAAATGCGAAATCTTAAGTTTTCAAAATCCAAGTAATCTGTGAAAAAACACAAAGACGGCAGGTAATATAAACAAACTCAAATAAAATAAGTAAAAAAATAACAAAATCTTTCAATAAGCCATGAGTTAAGTAATGTAGTTATTTTAAAAACTAACAAGATAACAAAATCTCAAATTTTTAATCGAAATACCCACACTTAAAGATAAAACGAAATAATATTGTTTTCTGAATTAGTATCAAGTAAACAATCATTATATTACAATTCAAAATTGTGAAATTATTATTATTTTTTAACAGTAAAATATGAGAAAACTGAAGCAAGTTCTCCAAAACAATAAGAGGGAAAAAATTAAGTACTATTTTATCATTTTCCTAGAAACTTAATAGCTTTCAGTGGTGTAACTCCAAATAAAAAATAAAATAAAAATGAAGTATTATTAAAAATAATAATAAAGGCTTAGCGAACCCAAAGGTTCGATGCCGACACTACCAATCACTTATTACACACCTCCCTCCACCGTTCGCCGTCCAAACCTAGTCCCTTTAGGTCGCCTTTAATGCAATCTTCTCACCTTCGCTTCGGTCTACCCCTCAGACGTTTACTATTCGGTATAGCAAATATTAATCTTTTAGGAATTCTCTCGTTACTAAGCCCAACAATTTTACAAGCCCATTTGATTCGCCGGGATGAAATCACCTCAATTATATTACCCAGATACAATTCACGCAATTTGGCATTGTGTAACCATCTGAACTCTCCGGTTAATTCATGCTTCTTCTGTCCGAATATTCTACGCAATACTTTATTTTATAAAACCTTAAGACGTTGCTCATCCGTTAATGTAAGCGGCCACATTTCACAACCATAAAGAACTGTAGGTAAGACAATGATTTTATAGATTCTAATTTTTAAGTTGCGGGACAAGAAGCGCGAGCTAAATAGTTTTGTCACAGAAAAATAACAAGCATTTCCCGCCTTCAGTCTAACCTTAATCTCTTCTTCAATTTCGTTTTTTCTAGTTATCATAGACCCTAGATATATAAACTTCTCTACCTGTTCATATACCTTTGGAAAAATTAAGTATTATAAAAGAACAGGAAACATATAACAGGAAATTACGATATATTTTCAACCATCTATAAATTTATGATAAACATTTACAGAAGTACTACAACAGTATGGCTTCCAGAAAGTTAAAGTGAAATTCCCTGACTTTTTCCTATTTAAAGATAGTTTTCCCTAACCATTATGTCTGAGAACACAAATATTAATAATATATAATTTTTAACTAACTTCTATTTAATATATCTACGACAGTCAACTATCAATCTACTATTATAACTAAATTTATTTGCTACTTGTTAAATAGCCGGTAGGGTGCGACTGCTATCTGCCAATGTTTATGATCTGAAACTGATAATTCTTATAAGGCACTGATAATATCTTCGTATTAATATTTATTGTATTATATTCATATTATTAAAATCTGATTGATATTCATATTATTACATTTTCGTATTCATATTTATTTTATTATATTCATATTATTGTAATTGTTAACAAAAGAAAAACACATGTAATAATAAAAAACTTTTATTTTACAAGATATATATATTAAATAGACCAAAACATTATACATATATAATGTAAGAACATTACGAAAACATTACAACATATATATAAAAATAAATGAAATAATAAAAATAGACAAAAATAAATGAAATAATAAAAAAAACACTTAAACAACATATGTAGATATAAAAGAAACACTATTAAGACTATAAAGAACATATGTACATATAAAAGAAACAATATAAACAATTTGTCTTCCCGTCGAACTTCATTTCATGATGTTCATCACAATATTTCACCTTTGCAATTATCCCGGTGTCTTGAAAATATTTGATAGCATCTTCTTCTGAAGACGGCAACTTGAACAATGTAACAACATCCATAATTTTATGAAAGTAACACTAACTCATAGCTTACATGAGGAACAAAAAATAAACAATGGAATAACTTAGGTTATATGAGATAAGAAGGGAGGTTATGTGATATAAGATTAGATAACAAGGAAGGTTTCGACCCTACCAGCTACTTAACAAGTACCATTTCATATGATCATATGGTGTCATAGTGCATGCATAGGTTATATTTTTCTCTCTTAGTTTTTTGCTTTTTAAGAAGTAAATATTAACAGTTTTCCTCGAACAGTGGTAGTGTTAACATCACGGTTTATCCGTTTGAAGTGGCGGTATCCTTTTAGTGCGAGGATAATAGGCCGTTGTGGACAGGCCCAACTTCTCAGAAGCCTGCGGCTAGCTACATTCAGGCCAGATTTATCTATTTTATTTTCTCTTTAATTTATATTATTTTCATATTACTTAAAATTATCAACTAATATCACACCTATTTGTGATCATGGGGGAAAGTAGCGTGGGAACTGAGCCCCTGATAAACCATTAAACTCACAGGTAGTACATAATGGAAAAAATCAACATAAATACTTGCAGAACTTTAAAGGCCCCTTCATTGTTTTAGTTGAAAAATCGACTGATGAAAACATAGCATGCTTTCATGATATGAAAATTGGAAAAACTCTAGGCTTAAATAACTCTCACGTTTTTTCTAGTAAAAAGAAAAATAAACAACAAATTGAAGTTATTTTTAAAACTTATGAATATGCCAACCGATTTTTAGAAAATCAATTTCTTGAATCTAATAAACTAAAAGCATTTATACCAAACTCATACGTTTTAAAATACGGAATAATTAGAGACGTACACCAATCTCTATCTGAAGAAGAAATTCTGAGTGAAATTCAATCAACCGAAAAAATAGTCAAAATTCGCCGTTTCAATAGAAAAATTAAAAATTCCGACGATACTGTAACTACTATAGCTACGGGTACCATCCAAATTGTTTTTCACGCTCAGCGACTCCCTGACAGCATTGCCCTTAACTTAGCCCCAAGAAAAGTTTACCCATATATTTTTAAGCCCCTCCTTTGTGAACAATGTTTAAGATATGGTCACACCAAAGAAAAATGCAGAGGAAAAGGAAGATGTATGAAATGTGGCTCTAATGAACATACCGCAGAGGCATGCGTGAACGCGATCAAATGCATACATTGCAAAAACGCTCACCTTCCAACAGATAAGGAATGCCCAGAAGCAATTCGGCAAAGGAAAATAAAGGAGGCTATGGCCGTCAAACCACTTAGCTACAAGGAAGCGAATAATTTATTTCCGGTTTCCATTTACAATAAATTTTCCGCACTAGATTTTCCTCAATTATCGTTAAATAATGATTCTGCCGAAAATAATTTTTACCATTATAATACTGCCATTACAAGAAACCCAGGAAAAAAACAATTTTTAAAATACAATCCAGACAATTTGAAACGTCAGAGGCTGAACGACAACCCAATAGATTTTCAAAACACGAACCTGTGGAACCTCCACGTAAAACACCAACAATAACCTCCCTCTAATCACAGATAACCCCCATCGAGTTAGCGCTGACTCTAAATATATTAATATGTTAAATTCATTAATAAATAAAATTAAAACAATTGACAATGAACAGGAAACATTGAATATAATAGGACAAACTTTTTACAATTTCGTCCAGGAAAACAATTCGATAATAAAATCAATTACAGAGTTACAAACAACTGCTGACATGTCTGTTGAATAAGCACCAAACCAAGCCCCTTGGATAATCCAGCTTATTTTATCTACAATCTAACAAATAAATATAAATATTTACACAATTATATTCCAAGCATGGTTTTTAAACATGTATATCAATACTTCAGTTTTTTCCTATCACTACAGGTGATACAATTTATGAACTCAATGATAATTTTAAAGATTTTAAAAATGCTATATTTGTAAATTATGTTAATATCTTCAGACTGACACGTCCTGCCTTCTGGTTATTACACGAGACGACAAAGACGTGTTGGTGGAACACTATTAACCCTAAAAATTATGTTTTCTTCTCATTAATTCATATTTACTTTATTTTTTTTTGGTTTTTCCCATCATTTCGACATGAATACTCCCACCGTACAGAAATACACGATTTCACTCAAGCCCGTGTACAATATACAGCGTGATATTGTTTCTGCGATACTCATTCCTGCAATGATTTCAATAGCTCGACAAATAATAAAAAAAGACGGCCTGCTATCTCTTAACTTAACTCCTTATAATGTCAAACAGTAGAATTAATATGATAGATAAAAACATAAAAATTCTTCAACATAATTGTCGAAGTATAAATAATAAATTCTCAGAAATTATTAATTTTCTTAACATAAACAACATCCTTATAGCTCTACTACAGGAAACATGGTTTGATAATAAACGGACTTACCGTGCACAGAATTACAACATAGTAAAAAGAAATAGACGAGACAGGTACGGAGGAGTGGGCATCTTTCTCCATACTTCTTTACTTTATGAAATCATAGACTTACCAAATCTGGGAACAATTGAGGCAGTAGGGGTAAAACTTCTTAACACAATACCTTCCATCATCATAGTTTCAGTATATATCCCACCAGACAACAGAAGGCGGCCATCACTTCGAAACCTTGAAAATCTTTTTGACCTGCACGTCAAATTTCCAAATTAGTGTGCTCTTGGGAGATGATTTTTATACGCACTCCACTTTTTTTGGTGCTCAAAAAAAATATGATACTCCCAGAGGAGATGACTTAATTCTGGCATCCCAAAACAGTCCGCTAATCCTATTAAATGAAACAGGAATAATCACTAAATTAGGTAACTCTCTATCAAGACCTTCCGTTATAGATCTAACATTTGTTACAGCCGATCTCTATCATAACCTCACCTGGGTTGTAAGTCCAGAAACGCTAGGGAGTGACCACTTACAAATAATAATCGAAGTAAACAACTGCAGAATCAAGAGGCAACACAAATTCAATTCTAAAAGAAATTTCAAAAGATTAAATGAAAAAATATTTACAGATTACCTCCTGGAAATGGAGAAACCTAATATAAAATACAATATATCAGACTTGACTAACATTATTAACCAAGCAGGAGAACAGCTATTCCTCGGAAGTGTTCGGAATACCATCCAAAATTTATCCCGAAGTGCTGGTGGAATGAAGACATTCGCAAGTCGTATGGGGAAAAGAAGATAGAAATAAAAGAATATGACAATAGAAAACTACAAAATCATGAGAACGAAAATAAATAAGACTAAATCACTTATTAAAAAGGCCAAAAGCGAGACTTGGAGAAACTACATCGAAAGCATCAACCCAAAACAAACCGGCTCTATGTGGAACAAAATTAAAACCTTACGTGGTAAGCGAATTTACATGCAAAATATGGTGTTAAGTAACCGAACACATGCAATAGGCTTTCTCGAACAATTGTCGAACATCTTTGTGCCCAGACAACCATTGCTTCGCGGTTCTAATGTACATATTGTCCACCATTTAGATTCCCCCTTTCAATTAACAGAGCTGGAAGCGGCATTGAAAGGGAAATTTGGATCCGCCCCCGGTGTGGACGAAATCAATTACCAAATGATCAAACTCTTACCGGCTTCGATGAAACAGAGATTGCTTTCTGCTTATAATCAAATTTGGGAGGATGCCAAGGTTCCTCCGGACTGGCGAAATATACTCATATTCCCAATATTAAAGCCTGGTAAAGATGCACTTCAGATCACTTCATACCGCCCTATTGCTTCATCTCATGCTTAGCAAAAGTTTTCAACAAAATTGTCAAAACGAGATTAGAATGGTTTATAGAATCAACAAATATCTTGAGTCCTCTCTGTTTTGGTTTTAGGAAAAACAGGTCAACCACTGATGCAATCTTGATTCTAATCAATGATATCTACAAAGCTTTCAGAGAAAGAAAGATCCTAGTGGCATTAATCATTGATATTGATAAAGCATATGACCATGTAAAAATACAAATCTTGCTATCTAAATTAAAAAATCTGCACATCCCTACAAAACTAACTCACTGGATAATAAATTACTTAACTCATCGAACATATTTTCTGGACATTTGGGAAGGTCGAGTATCTTATGAAACCTACAGTGGTCTCCCTCAAGGAGATACTTTAAGTCCAACCCTCTTCAATCTTTACACGGAACATATCACCAACAATACAATTGACAAGTGTAAAATCATTCAGTTTGCAGAAGAAGGGAAAGACATAATCAGCTCAGCATTGGACAACCTAACACAAGCATTTTCAATAATAGACCTAAAAATTAATCCTAACAAATGCAGCATTACTCCTTTTACTAGAAAAAGAACAATTAACTTCAAAGATTTTGAGATTTCAAATGAAAAATACACAGTTAAAAGCGAAGAACACTTAAAGTTTTTAGGCGTAACATTAGACACTAAATTAAATTTCAAAACGCATATAAAAAATATTCACACACAGTCGCTGCATAACTTAAACATACTAAAATCTTTAGCTGGAGTATCGTGGGGTTCTCACCCACAAAACATGCTCACTCTCTACAAAACATTAGTAAGATCTAACTTCGATTATTGTTGTGTCGTATACAATCAAACTAAATCCCCTCATTAATAAGTTGAATACAACACAAAATGTGCCATAAGGTTATGTTTGGGTGCTTTTAAAACTTCTCCAGTAAACGCGCTTCAGGCCTCAGCCGGAGAGATGCCATTACACATCAGAAGGTCATGGTTAACGAAAAAATACATCCTCAAAGTGTATTCCGACAATAATCATCCTTTAGGTAAAGAAATTAGAAGTGGAAACGTGGTCTGTCCCCAACTATCTTTCATTATTAACGAATTGCAGCCTCTTATTAAATCACTACACATTTCGGAAGCACCTCTAGAATACACAACGCCCATTCCCAAATCTTTAATTAATATTCACAGCTCCTCTAATCTAGCTGGTAAATTAGAGAAGAAAAGTTCATACCCACCAATTTATTTGAAACAATTAGCACTAAACACAATCACTGACCGCTACCCAAATTATCTACAAATTTATACAGACGCATCAAAAACAAGTAACCGAACTTCTGTAGCTGTGTATGATCCCCAAAAGAACCAGAAATTTTCACTATCAATTCCAGTTGATTTCAGTATTTTCAGCGCCGAACTATATGCCATTCTTAACGCCATAATATACAGCGAAAACACATATATCAACCAAAAAATAGTTATTCTGACAGACTCCGCAACGACATGTAAACACCTAAAATTAATCTACCAAAATACCAAAGCACTGACACATATTTCCTTTAAAATTATATCTCTGATACATAACTCCAGCAACAATTACTTTTTTCAGTGGGTGCCGGGACACGTAGGAATATAGGAAATGAAATTGCAGATAAAACAGCAAATCAAAACCAACTACACCGAATAAACGCGAAGGTCCCTTTACTTGATTTGATAAGAGTAGTGAGGGGGAAAATAATGAAAGACTGGCAGCATTTCTACGACTGGGAATGTGCCTCGAAGGGTAAGGACCATCGCAGTTCAACGAAAATAGCACTGATTCCATGGTTTGCGACCTTAAATCTCATCTCGACCGCTCCAGCTTAGTAAAGCTGACCAGGCTTAGGATAAACCACGGTAGAACAAATAAATATCTTCATCTAATGGGGCTAGCTGAGAGCAGTCAATGCCCAACATGCCAATGCTTGGAGGATCCAAGACACATTGCCTTCAAGTGCAAAAGGTTCGAAAAGCGAAGAAGAATTAGTTTAGGGTCGCAAACTATGGATGATGGAGCTAACTTTCTTCGGTCGATGAACAAAGATAACGCTCGTGACTTGTTAAAGTTCATGAATGACATCAAAGCAGTCATATAATAAAAGTCGGCACTTAGTTAATTGCAATTCTAATTCATCTCAGTTTTTAACCATTAGTCTTGCTAGTTTCCATAATATCTAATATCTATAATATAATATCTAATATCCAAGTCCCATATAAGTCACTTTCAATTATCATCTAACTGTAAATAATTAATATAAATCCATGTTTTCCGTCTAAAAACCTTAATTTCATCTCACTATGCAAAAAAATATTTTGCTGGCAAAATAGGACTTGCTTTTACAAGTCTTAAAGCCAAAAAACCAAAAAAAAAAAGTACCATTTATTTATTATACGTGAATGAAAATTTACTACAAAATGATTTGAGGAAAAATATTTAGTCTTTTAAATAATGAATATAATGTTTTAGAGAGAGCATTAGGATATTTTATTTTTTAAAGCTAAATTTTCATCTTACGTGGACTTTCCGTGCGATCAGCCCTTATGAAGGCCTGCCATCGGGCTGAAATGTCATAAAAATAAAAATTATTTTTTTGACTGAACGTCCCAACAGACTTCTCTTCAATTAAACTTTTAGTAATTTATTTTTATCTCTTTATTTTATTTTTGTAAACTAAGAAGAAGTTTAACTAATAGTAAGATTATCGCTAAACTATTTACTTTATTTCTTTTGGTAGCGACAGCAGATGAATAATATCAAAAACAAGCAACAAAATTAACAGCATAGTAAAATAACATTTTTATATTTATTATTCCCACAGTTTCTGAAATGTCTGAACGCACCTTTAGTTTTTAGAAAAAAAATTATCGGATATAGCGACAGTCAGCTCTGGACCATATCTAAACAAAATCCACAGTATATTATTTCCAATTAGAAAAAATCTGGTGCACACAACTTTCACTTACCTTTCTACTTTGAATAGAAATTATTTTGTGGCAATGTTGAGCAATTATAAAATTTTTAAAAACTACTTTTGTAAGGCTTATTAAAAGATTTTTTTATTGTCATTGCAATGTACTATTTTTTCTGATACTGGTTTAAAGTTTTATTAACTCTTCTTATTTAATTGTTCCTTTATTTTATTTATCTACTTTTTAAAAAAAAATGTATTAATGATTCTATTTATTTATTTTGTCTAATGTTTTATGCTATGCAGCCTGAATTCCAAAATGTCGTGGAAATGGATCATCCATATTCTCGTCCATGGAACTGGAGACCAGATAATTTTTATGCGAAGCCAGCCAAGAAATTGTTTGTTTCAAAAAACAACAATTCTTGGTAAGTTTTATTATTCCTATAAATTCTATTTATTTATTGTTATGATATAATAATTAAATTGAAGGAGTAAATTATATACTGTTCAGTAGTTCATGCTTAAGTGAATATCTTTACTTTAATCTTGCTACTTAGGCCTTGTATCTATTAAATATGTAAAACATTCATAGGCGTCGATTACTAGGGGCCCTCTCGGGATTACTAGGGGCTTGAGCCCCTCCAATGCTGCCGGGTTGAGGGCCTAGCTCCTCTCTCTCCAACAAATTGCTATAGTATGAACTTAAGCCCAATCAAATTAGACATGTTACCTTGCAAAAGGTCGTGTTCAATTCAAATTTCTTTTTTATATTGTTAGGTGTGTAGTGAATATAAAAAAAATCCAAATTTTTCCCCTTGAAAACCTTGTCTTGTGGATGTGTTCTAGTGTTCCAAAAACCATTGAAATTTCGAAAAAAAAAATTTAGTTTACGCTAAATACCTTCTTTTTAGAGCGACATATTTAAAAAATGGTTATATTCAATCTTAAATAGCTTAAAATTATGTGACATTTTTGTACATAACATTTTTTTCTAAACCCAACATGAAGTGAACTATTGAACTTTCAAAATTTCCCTATATTGATTTCTTCACAGAAATGCTCTTTCAGTTTTGGATGGAAGAATTATGAACCTCATTCAGAGAATTTGGAGGTTTTCCTTGAAGATAATGAGTCAATGACTGAACTAGTAGATGATAGTCAGGAAATGTTTTGAAAAGTATGTCACACGTTGGACCAGATCCCCTCCCCCTACCGTGTGCCCTCCGTCCACATCCCAAAAATTGCATACAGTTGTGTTCTATGTAACTATTTATTAAAAAAAAAAGCCAATGTTCCCACAAAAGAAGTGGCTTCACTGTTCCAAAATGGTGTCCAAACAAGGAGGATTGATGTCTTTGACTTAATTAGTTTTTTGGTCACTAAGATTCAGCATTTGGCTTAGTTTTGTCGCAATTGGCCTTTTATGAAAGCTGAATAGTTAGATAATAATAAAACATGAAGAAATATTAAAAAGTAATAGATATCATCAGTAAAATTGATTTTATCGAGTTGTTCAAACTAAAGTTGAGAATCAAACGTTTGTAAATAAATGGCTAACAATCATAAAAAAATGACCATAAATAAAACATCTGAAGAATAAATTTTTCTTTCTAAAACACTGATGATATTTTTTAAAAAATATTTGAAGCGGTTACGTACAAAATATACTTTAGCGGCACTGGCATAGATGGCTAGAGTCCTCTGCCACATCATTCAGTACCCATAAATGGCATAGTTACAGTGTTATAATAACATTTTTAGTACATTTTGATTGTATTAACAAACAAATATTAATACAATAATTTCATTGTCCAAAACATTCTTTTGTGAAGAAATTGAGCAGTCTTAAGATAATAACAATCCGTAGGAACACAAACAATGGTATGTAATTCAGATAATATTAATAATTAAAAAATGTGTTAGAATAAAGTTCATTTAAAAGTTACAAGAAAAACAATAATTGTTGATGATTAATTTCATTAAAATTAATTGGAAAATAGAAATAATATAATCAAAAGTTTTTTTTTCTAATTTCAAGACATTAATTTCTTTTTAATGATTTGTATTTAAGTTGTTAAGTTTAGAGAAATATGTTTCTCATTAAAGCTGTAGTAAATTGTGTGTGCTTTAATATTTAATTTAAAAATTTGAGCTATGTCACCTATAAAAACAGGTAATTAATTAAGAACTAAAAATAATGCATGTTTTTTGTAAATTTTCAAAACTTTACCCATTTTGAAAGCTCGATAATTCACTTCCTGTTAGATTTAGAAAAAATGTTAGATAAGCTCTTTAATATTGAATATAACTATTTGCTTTCTATGTTGCTTAAAAAAAACAGATATTTAGTATAAACCAAAAAATTGTTTAAATTTCAATTGTTTTTGGAGCACTGCAGCAAACCCACAAGGCTTTCAAGGGTGGAAATTTAGATTTTTTTATATTCACTATATACCTAACAATATAAAAAAGAAATTTAAATTACCCGACCTTTTTAAGCTAGACCTATTTTTGACTGGGCTACTTCATGAACATATCGATCGTGTACATTACAATTCCATTACAAAGGATTTTATCTATCTACTAGCAGGTATAGTGGAATTATTTTTAATGGTGTCCTATTTTCGATAAATAAACTTAACTAAACTGTTAAGGGAATCATCTATTCAAATACTGTACTGTTTTAGTTTAAAATATTTTGTATGACAACACATTTTTGTTATCAAGAAGGGCTTGAAAGAACTCTATACTTGCCCGTGATATTAATTTTTCATATAGGCATATATTGTATATTTCATATAGGATATATTCCAAACAACGTCCCTAACTTCTCAGGCTCTCTAACCTGTGATCTTATAGTTTAAACCCCCTCCCCTCCCCCTCCCTCCCAATAATTTTCATAAGTCAATACGCCTATGAAAACATTCAACAGTGACAATGTGAATAAGAGTTGGACCACTGTCATCAATTATTACATTGGTATTTGTAACATTAGCTGGAACTGTTCATGGGGCAGTTATGGCATGTTTTAAACATTGGACATGAGGCTGAAGATATTGGTCAACTCAAGGAAGATTTTAGAGCTTAATTTAATCAAATTAATAAGTTCTGGGTATTTAACATTTTAATAATGCTCTAGTTGTAGTTGTGAAGGAAGTATTAAATTAATAGTTTGTTATAATTATGAACAATTTTAGGGGCTCCACTGAAAACATAGATCCTGTTGGTGAAGTTCCATCACCTACTCCAGCTTATAATCAACAGAAAGCTCAAGTGATGATGGATGAAACAAGTCGTCTCATTACTCTGTTACGTTCTGATCCTGGTGATGTTGATTGGGAATCTAAAATAGATAAGTAAGACTTATTTCAAATGTTCAAAATTATTATAGGTTTGTGTTAAATAGTTTTTAAGGATTCTACAGGTTCGTTCAATACTACATACAAAACAAAACAAATCTTTAATAAATAAAACGTTTGGTAAAAACAAAATTAGAAAATAAAAACATACCTCTGAATGCACATGCAATAATACAGAAACAAATTTGAAAGGAAGAAATCAACTAAAACTAACTAAAATTTGTACACTACTAAAAAAATGCTTTACAATAACTAACTGAATATAAACTCTTGAATTAATACTACTGTAATCTGTGAGCGCTCACTACACTGCATGCAGGCCACTAATAATGATATGTAATGTTCATTAACTAGTGAACCAAAAAAAAATAATGTAGCCTGTTAAACAATTGTGCTAGCACTAAAAAACAACAGGCGGCTAGAATCGATCTCTCAATCCAAAGAGGTTGCACCAGCTTGCGCATGCTATAGGCTAATTTGTCTTGGACGTTTGTCATTAGACAGAACCCTAACATTACCTCCTCCCCCCTCTCCCCCAATGACAACGTCCAGAAATTTGACATGCAGGCAGACAGTGCATTCAGAACGGGTATGGTAAACTTGATCCGCAGTTGGTGCGACGCTGCTGAATTTGTGGTATAGGTAACACACGTGGAGCTACGTCAGGCGGCTGCTGTGGTATAGGTAACACGCGTGGAGCTACGTCAGGCGGCTGCTGAGGAGAGTCGTCACAGTCATGAAGCTGGAACGCAGGCTTAAGATGATCAATTGATACGTTTATCATGGAATGATCTGAAAGCTGAATCTTATACACTTTGGTGTCTCTACTTACTATCTGATAAGGTCCGGAGTAAGGCGGTTGGAGAGGCTTTCTCACTCTGTCATCTCTAAGAAAGACATGTGTGCAGGAGCGAAGCGCTGGATGGACAAACGGTTTCTTAGTGGATGTCCCAAAGGGTGCTGGACGAATAGTATCCATCACGCTTCTCAACCAAAGTAAATTATCTCGAGGATCTTGCGGCCCAGAAGGTGAGACAAGGAACTCTCCGGGTAGGCCAAGAGGTTGGCCATATACTGCTTCAGCCACGCTGGCGTTGGTATCCTGCCTAATCGCTGACCTTAAGCCCAAAAGAACAGAGGGAAGTTTGTCCACCCAATTTCATTAATAAATCTGTTCAACATTCCACTTACACAAGTGCAAATGTATTTTTTTAGCTATGCCAATATTTGAGAAATGGCTTCTCGTTTTGACTCAAAGTTGAAGAAAGATAGGTATTGGTAAACTATAATTCTGCATCAATTTCATTGCATTCAAATTCATTGCGTCTATTGCTTTTTCTTATATATGCCCAACCGTACTTTCTGTGATACGTTCAAGGGTAAAATGTAAGTAACTGTTAACTTCATCCATATTCTGATGTTTCTTCTTGCACTACTTTTGTTCGAACTGATGGAAAATGTTGGTGAATATGGAGAAGAAGCTATACTGACCTTATTTGACAGACATTTTTTTATTAATTCAAAGCTTTGTTATGACACAAGTACTATATGAGCCTTTCAGTTGACATAATGGCTAACTCCAATTTCATCATTTTTTATTATTAATTTTAGTGATAATTCTAGAGAGAAAATGTATACCTTTTGTTGGGGCCAGGGGTACTTCAAAATTGAAGTACAATTCTTTCCCCGGTGCGTTTCCTCAACGGTGGGGAAAATTCGAGCAAAATCAAAAATGTTGGGAAAGAAGGAAAAAAATAAAAAGAGTAAAAATGAGAACTGTAAAACATTAGAGGAAAAAACAAATGCATGCAAAGAAAATATTAAAAAATAGAAATATTTCAATAAATAAAAAAAAATCCCCTTTTGAATGTTTACAATTTATTGAGAAAGAAAAGAGATATAAATTTATATAAAAGTTGAGATAAACAATACTTAAAAGCTACGAGAAAAATAAAACATAAATACAACATCGAGAGAAAATAAAAGAAATTAACCATTAACAATAAAGAAAAAAAATCAATTTCTAAAATTGTAAATAAAACAAGAGAATTTTTCCAAAGAATAAAACAAATTTAGGGAAGAAAACAGTTAATTAATATTTAAATGTCTTGGTGAGAATAAAAACACAAGCCAAGTTGGAGGTTTTGCTTCCAACCTGTTACCTTCCGATATCCAGTTGTCGAGTAATCGATGGTGGGGTCCTATCGATCTCGATCGATTAATCAGCTGTGCCCAACAGCTGATCTTCAAAAATGGCGTTGGTGATGTGAAGGAGACTAGACGGCCTGGAGCTTGGTGAGATTGGTGGGGGTTGACTTCCACTACATGGGTCTAATATCGACAAGAGCTATCTCCACACTTCCGAAAAAAAACAACAGGGCACTGATACTAGGGCGGTGGGGTTTAGTTAACTGGAGCGGCTGGTGAGAAGGTGAGAGAAATTGTCCACTACGTGGGCCCATAAAGAAGGCCAGCTCCAGACTTCTGAAAAAAATAACAGGGCACTGATACTAGGCCGGTGGGGTTTAGTTAACTGGAGCGGCTGGTGATAAGGTGAGAGAAATTGTCCACTACGTGGGCCCATAACGAAGGCCAGCTCCAGACTACTCCGGCTGTATTTTGAAGTCTTAATCCTTAAGACAGCGTATTAGTGCTGGGCTGTTGTGTATACAACGCGATAACACATCGCAAACGAAGCCAAATATAAACTTTAATATATTTTAGGGACAATATCCCCTGGCCTATTACAAAAAAATAATAAATATTCATTCCATTATTCACACTAAAAAGGGGTAATGGTGAGAAAAAATAATAATTAAAAAAATAAAGAAATGAGCGTATGCGGCGTTAACACCTTTATTCTCAGTTCTATATTTCAACACTGCAGTCACCTATTCTGGAATCAACTTATTCACTGTCTTCTCAGATATTATAAATTTTCCAACTAGAAATATCACTAAAAAAAGTCTGGCCTGAGACGCCCTGGTGTGTACATCGGTGTAATTCGTTCATATAATAGACTCAGTTTACTTTAATTTAATTTTCAGTTTAGTTAAGTTCAGTTTTTTTTTTCTTCTCTTTTTTAAAAAAAACACTATTATTAATCACGCTATTAAGTGTCGGATCTTCACAATAATCGGAGTAAAGAAAACGCAGCGAGATTGATAGAGTTCTGGGAGCAACGAGCTGGCAGGCGTCTACTAATCCTAACAGCATTAGACCAGCATTAGACGTTGTTTACTACCGTCAACAGTCCTGGTATTTATTTATATTTTAATTGCGAAGTAATTCTCATTAATAAATTTAAAAAATGGTGCAGTGTAATATTTGCAACAACTCTATCGCACGCGAAGATAAGAACAATATACACTGCGTTAAGTGTAAAATAATTTTTCATGGTAGGTGCGTCAACCTTAATGATAAAGACACCGAAGCATTAAAAATAATTAAAAAAACATGGGTTTGCTCTAACTGCGAACAGGTGAAAAAACAAAATACCGAGCCGTCCCCCTCAGAAATACTTGCGGCAGTAAATCGTTTAGACGCTACCGTGAACGAAGATATAAAAAACATGAAAACAGCACTAGATAAATACGGAGAGCTCAGTTTTGAACTAAACGAAAGACTGACGAAGATTGAAAAACATCTGGAAGGTCAAGCTAAAAAGTTTGAGGAGATACTATTAGAAAACAAAGCACTCAAATCCCGAGTGGGCGAATTGGAGGTTCGCTTGAATAACGCAGAGCAAGGACTATTGAGTAGATCACTGGAGATCCGCGGTATACCGGAGCGACCGGGCGAAACGCCCGCAGCTTTGGTGACCAGTATAGGAGCAAGCTTGGGGATCAGGCTTAGTGTGGAGGACCTGGACAACGTACATCGCCGCAGAAGCCGAAAAGATGACTCGCGACCACCGCCTGTTATCGCACGCTTTGTCAGGCAATCAATTAGAGATGATCTAATTACGAAAAGGAAAGTGAAGAGGGATTTCTCCACGCGGGATATCGGTTGGCAGGAAAATGACTGCCACCGAATTTATCTGGGTGAAGAGATGACTCGCACAAACAGACACCTCTATTGGCTAGCCCGGCAGAAGAGAGCGGCGGGAAAAATCAAATATACGTGGTTTGCTTCCGGAAAGGTGCGGTGTCGAAAAGAGGACGGACATAGAGTCATCCTGATAGAACAGGCCTCGGATCTAGATGTATTTGACTGACTACCTAGAAGCCGTCAACCCCTTAGCCTCATTAAAATAGTCTTACTTCTTCTCTTAGTGCTATCTCTACACCGTCACTCATCAATCTATTTATTTTCAAGTACATTCTCTTTATTTATTTTTAATGTTAATATTACTTTTTCTTCACTTAGTTTCATGTACGATAATCGCTTTTCTGTACTTTCTACTCGTTTTGTCTTCTCGCTACCAAACACTGACTGTTTCTCTCCAAATCCACTGTATGTCTAGTTCCCTAATCACATGTCAAGTTAACTCTCAATCACTTTCTGCCCATTATGACGAATTCCTGCAATACTTTACCCAAAACTTTTATCATATCATAGCAATATCCGAAACCTGGCTCAAACCTTATATTCCATCATCTTCAGTCTCCTTGCCTAATTACATCCTGCTCCGTCATGACCGGGTAAACCGGACTGGCGGTGGAGTAGCCATGTTTGTCCACAATAGCCTAAAGACCCGAATCCTCGATTGCTCCCCATCTTCCGATCATCCTCATGTAGAATACCTCTTAGTAGAAATTCTCAGTAATATTTCTCCTATCCTTTACGCCGTGGTATATCGCCCTCCTCTCGTGCCATTTGACCCGTCCTTCGAATCAACTCTATTCAACTTCGTTCCCCTCTATCCCAGAATAATTATCTCCGGTGACCTCAATACCAATTTCCTCTCAAACTCCAATGACAAATCCTATTTAGAAAATCTGTTTTTCTCACTTCACCTATTCATCGTTCCTTTTTCCTCCACCCACCACACCACCAGATCTGACACTTGGCTAGACTACTACATCATCGACTCAGCACAAAACCTCCTCTCCGCCTCTCAATTGCCAGTATCCTTTCTTTCATCTCATGATCTGATACAAATAACGTATAATATCCGCACTCCTCCAATCCATCCTCGAACTATCACTTTCCGCCAACTGGATACCCTTACTCGAGAAAAAATATTACCTGATCTAGTAACATTTGGATTTGAATGGAATATATCATTGCTCCTCTGTCGACACCATGGTTGATATTCTCACCACCAATCTTCTCAATATACTCAATACCCACGCTCCTCTCAAAACCTCCACTTTCCGTCATCGTCCTGCTCCTTGGATGTGTCAGGAAATTAAGGATCTGCAGAAGAGACGCGACGCTGCACGCAGACGCTTCAGACGGACTAGGCTTGCAGATGATTATCAAATATTCAGAGTGCTTCGTAACACGACACAGACAAGGATCCGACAAGCGAAAGCGAACTACTTTCACGAAGCCCTTTCCTCAGCTCCTGATATCAAATCAAAATGGCTTCTACTTCGTAAGCTTTCCCTCTGTGAACCTTCTAGATCCCCTTCCTCAGTTTTCCCAATATCACCTGATGACCTAAACTCCCACTTTATATCGGTTTCCACCTCTTCTTTACCATCCCCTTCCGGCTTTTCTCCAGAGGTACCTTTTAACGACAATAATTTTTATTTTTCCGACATTTCTCCCACAGACCTTATTACCGTTATAATGAAATCCCGTTCCAATTCCGTAGGCCCAGATGGCATTCCTATCAAACTAATAAAATTATGTCTCCCTGAAATCCTCCCAGCACTCCTTTTCATCTACAATTTCTCCCTGCAGAATTCAATATTCCCGACCTCTTGGAAAAAAGCCATTGTCCTTCCTTTAAACAAAAAGCCTAATCCATCCTCTCCCGAAGATTTCCGCCCAATATCAATCCTTTCCAATCTTTCTAAACCCCTAGAAAAGTTAGTGCAATCCCAAGTTTCCAACTACCTTGAACAATCCAACCAACTCGATCCTCTCCAATCTGGCTTCCGTCCTGGCTACTCTACACAATCTGCTCTGATTAAAATTACTAGTGATATCCAGACTGCAATAGATGACAAAAAACTAACCATACTTATACTGCTTGATTTCTCCAAAGCTTTCGATTCCATTATCCATTCCATCCTTTTCAACAAACTAAAATCATTATCCTTCTCCAATAGTTCCATCTCTTGGTTCCAGTCTTTCCTCTCACAACGAACCCAAGCAGTTTCCATACCTAATCAACCTCTATCTGCCTACCTTCCTTTATCCTCAGGAGTTGCACAGGGTTCAAGCATGTCTCCTCTTCTTTTCAGTTCTTATATTAATGACCTAAATGATTCAATTATCCATTGTTCCCACCACCTTTATGCCGACGATTCTCAAATCTATTTATCCTTTTCTCCCGCTGAGTTATTGGTGGCATTTGCCAAAATTCAAGAAGATTTAGATCGAATTAGTGCCTGGGCCAACTTAAATGGATTAAGGCTAAATGCTGCCAAAACTCAGGCCATTCTCATTGGTTCCAAGCCCCTTCTTAGATCCCACACCAACTTTCCCTCACTCTATCTAAACAACCACCCCATCACCTTCTATCCCTTTGTTAAAAATTTAGGCTTTCTCATAGATCAAACCCTTTCCTGGAATCACCATATCTCTCATATATCCCGCCGTGCAATTTCTACCCTCAAACTATTCCATCACTTCCGCCATCTTCTACCCCAAAATACCCGTAGACTCATAGTTTCCTCTCTCATCTTTCCCCACTTTGACTACAGCTGTGTGGTGTACGATGGCCTCTCGGTGGAACTGCGTGATAGACTCAAAAGACTTATGAATTGCTTCGTAAGATTTGTAATTGGAACCCCGAGACGCTCCCGTGTCTCCCACCACTACACTGAGTTAGGGTGGCTCTTCCCCTCCTTAAGAAGACAATATTTCCTTGGCACTTTCCTTTATCAAATCATTACCGATCATCGTCCTTCTTATGCCTACAACCTTCTCCAATTTAAGTCCTCAATCCATTCTCTCACTACAAGATCCCGACCCTCTGACCTATACATCCCTTCTCATAGATCTGCCTCATTCCAAAATTCCTTTATAGCCCGCTCTGTCAACTTTTGGAATTCCCTCCCGATCAAAATTCGACATGCCCCTTCCCTGTATACATTCAAAAACCTCCTATTCCAATTCCTGTTCCAAAAACAGTCTGATACCAGCTAACTATTGATATTATATATGTATTGAGTAGCAATCATATAATCATAACACTTGGTAATAGATAGTACATGCATTTCCTACTATCGACGTAGGAATTTCAATACATACATTTTTTTTTTTATATTTTTTTTTATTCAATTATAAGTAACTGTTTATTTTTATATATATATTCAAGTAAAGTTTTTTTTTTTTTTTTTTATGAAATGAACTCATTGTATCTCTTTTTCGTTCTTCATTTCTCAAAGTGTATGTTTATGTTGTTCAACCCTTAAATATAATTTTGTTCATAGTTCAAGTGATTCGTTCATAGTTTTAATTGTTTTGTTCATAATTTTAAATGCTCTGTGCATAGTTTTATCTGTTTGTATATAGCTTGTGCACCTAAGATTTTCTTTACTTTTTATTTTATTTTATCAATTTTATTTATTGTTTCAACGTTCAGGCCAGTAATATTCTATTATTTTGTACATTATTGTTATTCTGAAGGGACTTAGTCCCAGAATAAAGTTTTTTTTCTATCTATCTATCTAAAATGGCATTGCTGAAACTAAACGAAAATGTCAACTGAAAGGCTTATATAATAATTAATAGAATATGATATTTATCCTGATATTAGTTTAAGAATATGAGAATAATCCATGGTTCCATACAAATTACCAGAATTATAACTTTTTTTTTTCTCTTCATATTTTTATCCACACCTGTCTCAGCCTTTACATTAAGCAGAATAGTACCCAGCAGTACCTCTTCCTGATCTTGGTTTACTATCTTACTTCAGAAAAGGAGATCTCTCATCCAGCTCCTCTTTAGTATTCTTCTGATGGACATTTTAGCTGTGGCCATTTCGTTGAAAAGTTTGTTGTGTTTTCCATGTAGCTCAAGATGAAATCGGGAGTAGAGAGTATGTATGTGTTGGTCGATAGTTGTCGTAAGTCGGTATGTAAGGTTTTGTTGTTTATGTACCAAGGAGCTGATGTTATTAGTCTTAAAATTTTGGATTAAAATAATTGTACTTTTTGTAAGTGTGTCTTTTTTGCATAACTGAAAATTTGTGAGGTGTATGTCCATATGGGTTTAAGTAGGTAAGTGTATGTGTTTAGTTTTTGTTTGATTTTCAGTTTTGATTTGGAAAAAAGTGAGTATAGTATTTTCAGTCGCTTGTTCAAAGTCTTTTGTTTCATTTTAACATGTGGGCCACAGGTCATCCTTCTGTCGAATATTAGCCCGAGATAACTTACAGTGTCCGTCTGAGGGATTTGGTTGTCGCCGATGGTGAGCATCTGTCTCGTCAGAGCGTAAATGTTATATGTTGTGATTTGTCATGATTTAATCTAATTTTCCAAAGTGAATACCAATTTTGTAATTGTAGTAAGTGATTTTGTAAATTCAGTGAAGCTAGGGGTCGTGATGTTTTTTTAAAATTATTGTATCATCAGCGTAAGTAGCAGTCAATGTTTCTGAGGTGGTAGGCATGTCATGTGTATTGATAATGTAAATTAAAGGAGCCAATATTGATCCTGGAGGCTCTCCTGCTGACACTAGTCGAATTCAGGAAGTTTTTAAGCCGTGTCGGACAGAGAAACATTTGTCTAAAAGGAAATACTGAATATATACATAAATGAAATAATATGCATGAGGTAGTATAGTTTTGAATTTAAAGACCAGTCCCTGGTGCCAGACTTTATCAAATGCCTGGGCAACATCTAGAAACACGCCGGTTGCCTATTGTTTTTGCCCTAGTGCTCCAGCAATGTAGTCAGTAACTCTGTGTAATTGGTGTGTAGTTGAATGAAATGTGCGAAAGCCAAACTGATGGTCAGGTATTATCTGTCAGTTCGTTAGTATGTCAATGGTAGTGGTATATCTAGAGTATTCAGTACTAAGGTGTCATGTTATGTGTTGTGTTCATGTAGTCAGTAAATGGTGTGAATACAGATGGTAGATGGTCAGTAAATAGTTCAGATTTTTCCCTATCTGACAAAGCCCATGAACCATCTTCTTTTCGCAGGGGTACTGACCCCTCTTGATGTTTTACAAATTCTTGGTATACTTCCACAAACTTTCATCGTCAGTCGATATGCTACTCAAATAAGCATCATAGTTTGTTGCATTGAATTTTTGTATTAGTCATTTAAGTTCATTATTCAGTCTGTTAAATGATCTTTTATCTGAGGGAAGTCTGACAGTCTGCCATACCTTACGGGCTCTTCTCTTTGTGGTGATCAAGTCTCTTATATACTAAGGATATCTAGGCAAGTGTTCTGGTTTTGATGACATAGGAAGAGATGATACCCAAGCAGCTTTTTGGACACTTTTGTTAAATTTGTCCACTGCCTCATCTAGTTCTTCTTCTTAATTGAGCCAGGGATCGAAAGTTCTGAATCCAGAAATGCTCTATAAGCATCCCAATCCATTTTTCCATTGGTGAGCTTTGGGTTTTGTGGAAGGTTGATGGGCTTATCTAGGATAACCAAGTTTATAAGGGAATGGTCAGAGCAAAGATTGAGTATTTATGGTGTAATGTATGGTCCGTAGTCCTTTAGTTAAAAAAAAGTCTAGTAGGGCTGGTGTTTTACACGAGTGTTGATGTGTACTTGTTACACTATAAAAAAATACAACACTCATTCATTTAATAAATAAGTTTCCAACAAAGTAAAATCCTTTTAGAAATAGTTTGCAAAGTAAATTTCATTCTTTTTTTTCATATTATTTGTTAATTTGTTCTGTTATGATGGTCTTAGTTTCTTGGATTTATTCTGAAACTATTGCGTTCCTTTATTTTCCTTAAAATTAGAAAAGTTATTACTTTTTATTTATGTGTCTGAATGACAGCTTTTTCCTCTTTTTAAATTATTTCTTTACTTTATTTTCTTTTTGTTTTACAGGAGTGACTGGGGTTTATCCCAAACAAGGATATTTGAACGAGTTATTAGAATTCTGAATTGGGAGCGTCTTAATCGCTTGACATTTGTTTCTAACTGGAATGAACCAGTTCTTAGAAGAATCTCTTTAGATAAATCTGCTCGACGTTTCAGAACAATAATGGCTTCAATAGCATGGAAACAAAAACTAGTTCATTGGCTACATAATCTTTTATTGGAAGTTTTAGAAGTTAATTACTTAGTAGCATACATTGACATTTTACAGGTATTTATAAAATTTAAGCCTAAATAATTTTATTGTTAATACTTATGTAAATAACAAAATACTTAACTCATTTAGGCTTTTTTATTTCACTTATATATTATATATATTTCATATATATATATATAATTAAGTATTATTATTATTTTTTTTTTTTCGTTTGGTTTTATAGTCCATGAAGATCTTTGACCGCGGGATGTGGTCTCCTAGACTACTTCCCGATTCCTGATTTAAAGTACAGGGTAGGGTCATCAATCCTACTCCCGATCGTTGTGAGTTGCCTCCAGTAGGCTGACAGGCCTCATATAGCTGAGAGAGGAATCTAGGGCAGTGTGGCTTTCCTTGGTGTGGGCGGTCACCCATCCAAGTGCTAACCATGCTCGGGCATTGCTTAACTTCGATTACCTATTGCAAGCGCCTTAGCCCGTATGGCTACCCCAGCCCAATTAATTAAGTATTATATATATATATATATATATATATAATGAAAATATTATGATCTCCAAAAATATTGATTCTGAATTTTTAACGTAAATAAAGGTTTTGAGGTCCCCTCAGCCCAAAGCCATGTCTCTCAAAATTATGGGTGCACATTAATTGACCATCTACCATTAATAGTAGTAATAAAAAATAAAACTTAAAGAATTTTGTTGGTAAATAAAGCCTATAGAGTCTTTGGATCTTGGAATAACAAAGGTTAATCTCTTCTGATAAGTTCTAATAATAATATTCTGTACTCAGTGTAACTTTTTGGACTTATAATTGGGTTTATGTTCTTTATAATCAAAATTTACACCATGTCTTAATTTTTATGCATTTAAAAGTTAAGCTCCAATAAAACTAACATTAACTAATCCCAGTAAATTTTTAGAATAAACTGAAGATATATATATACACATATAAGTTAAATAAGCATAGAGCTAGAAAAGAGACATAAAGTGATTATAAATGGAAAAATTAAGTTATATGCATTAAGTTATAAATGGAAAAATCCAAACAACAAAGCCATGAGTCTCCAACAAGTAAATCGTTAACTTGCCAACATTACGCCAATTCAGGCATCATCAGGGCAGAAAAATCAAGATCCGCATATATGCAGAAAGAAAAAATAAATTGTCGCAGTAGACATCCAAATACATACTGAAGGAAAGTGAAGGTTCTATTAACAACATCTAAGGAAGGTTATATCGAACAGCTGATATAAGACGTAAAAATCGGTATAACTAAAATTTAATTACCTGGAACGTGTTAAATAAAATTAAAAAAACAAAACAAATGACAATCCTCGAAGGAATATATAACATCCATTCCCAACAAAACTTAGTGGATACTAAGTCATTCCACTAGTAATATAACTAAGATAAGCATAAAGCTAAAAAAGAGACAAAAGGTGATTATGGTTATAGATGGAAAAATTCAATCAATAAAGTCATAAGTCTCCAACATACAAGTGAATCGTTAACTTGCCAACGTGTGATCTTGGTTTTTCTGCCCTGATGATGCCTAAATTGGTGATATTTTATGGTAAAACTATATATGTATATATATATATATATATACTGTTCTGTAAGTAGAGGGACATTTTTGTAGGAGTAGTAGCAGACCTCAAGACCTACAAAAAAAGTTTATAGGGCTAATTCTCTGCAGAAAGGTAAAGAAATACTAAAAAATGTCCTGGGAAATCCTAGTTTAGTGTTTTTTTCAGTAAGTCATGCTTTTTGATAAATAGGAAACGATAACTGAAGAAATAGTTTATAAAATAAAAAATATTTAAGTAATTGACAATTGTTTCACTGTGAACTAGATAAAAATTTATTTATAAATAAAAACTTTTTATTTATAAATAAATATAATAATAATAGTAATTTTTTTTTCATGTAAAGTATTTACGAAACTGTGTTTTTTTCTGAGATCTTTGTCATAGGAATTGATCGGTATTTATAAGTGACAAATTTAATTTTTCTAGTCCTAAAATTTATGTTTAAAACAAAAAAATCCTGCTAAATGTCCTGCTGTTGACTAGAAACATGAAGTTTGTCACTTATAAATATGGATCAACTTTTTTGACAAAGATCTGGGAGAAAAATAAAGTTTTGTAAATACTTTACCTGAAAAGTATTTAACAAATCATTATTATTTTATTCTGTCTATATATATAAAAAAAATTGATAAGTCATCGAAATTGATAACAATTATCAGCCGTAAGAATTAAAGTGGGTTAAAATATTTTTTTAAGGAGAAACCAAGTTCAGATTTGTATTTCGTACCTCGATAAGCCCTCAAATACTTATTTTTACTGGTGTTAAAAAACAAAAATTTTTTTTAATCATATTTTTGTCAAGGCCACGGCAGCTTTGATTTTATTTTGGAAACCAAAAAAACTGTGATAACTTAATCATGGCTCCACCTCTGTCCACAAAAGAAAGCAGGAATTTAGGGCATTGTAAACTGTACAAAATGCAACAAACCTCACCGCCCTAAACATATTAGAACTGGAAAAAAAAAAAGAAACACATTAGGAGATTTTATTTATTTATTCCTTATGAAGGAGTTAAATCTAAAAGTTTTTGATATGGTTTTGAAGAGCAATTACTCAGCTTTCCAACAATTATTGAATCATTGAATTAGGAGAAAATCCTGAGGAGTTATAAATTATTTAGCTAACGGTACGGAAAAAGATTCCAATAGACAGTGAATTGGTAACCATAGCAACCAGATTAACATCTGTCTCTTTATCTTCTCTTTTAGACTTGGGTAGAATTTATTTGAAATAATATTTCCGAAATAAATCGTTAAATAACCTTCCTTAGTTATATCGGAAATAATTTATTTGATCAAATAATTTGAGCATTATTTCCAATATAATTATTTCTGAAATAATCATTCTGAGAGATGCAAAAGGGGATGAAATAACCATAATAAAAATCCTATTGTTCATTCTAAATTTAGTTTTCGTTTATGCCCCTGTTTTATTTTCTGCAATTAGGACTTGAGGCATTATATTTACTGCTGTTTGAGACACTTTAGTGTCTATATATCATATCTATATATGTCTGTATCAGGCTGAGTGTACCCGACAGAAGTTTCTTTTTTTCTTATGTTCCCTATTTATTTCCTGCAATTAGACAGACTTAAGGCATTATATTTACTGCTGTTTGAGACACTTTAGTCTCTATAGACGCTTAGTATGCCCAACAGAAATTTCATATTTCCTTATGTTCCGCGTTATTCCCTGCAATTAGACAGACTTGAGGCATTATATTCACTGCTGTTTGAGACACTTTAATCTTTGTACGGCTGAGTGTGCCTGAAAGAAATTTCATTTTTTCTTATGTTCCTTTTTCGTTTTTTATAATTAGACGGATTGAACCATTGTATTCACTGCTGATTTTACAAAATCCCATAGAAAATGAATATGAACCTATAAAATAACTGGTTACGCTCATCAATACTTGCTAAATTATATTCACTATTGATACAATATACACAAAATAATAAAAATATCACAAATATATAAACGAGACAGGAGTAAAGAGGTTAATAATGTAGGCTGCACATGGGTGCTTTGGGACATGAAAGGGGACAATGGTTAGTGCCAAATACAAGCTGGGTGCCACATGTTCCAACAACCAGGCACCCAAAGTACGCAGTTGCAAAAGCCATAGAATACCTTCTTGGCCTTCCAACTGACTTACACCTAGATGTATTCATACAAACAGATAACATGATCCTGATACAATTGTTGCTAAATCTATGTATACACGACTAGCTCACCGAAACTTTAAGAAGCAACATTCATGAACTCAGGCTAATAAATTTCAAATTAAAAATAAAATGGAGTTAAGGCTATACGGGGTTTTCCTGGGCCAGAGGGTGTGGGCGGGGATTTAAAAGACTACTCCGGCACCGTGACGCTAACTTGTGACTATTTTTATATCATTAAGTCATAAATCAGGTTGCCGGGCAACGGCGGTGCAGTGCTCACGCGTTAGCCCATTCGGCCACCCCGCCCGCTAATAAAATGGAGTCACTCTGGTGTAGAAGAGAACGAGATTGCTGACATATTAGAGAAAGAGGTTGTACAAAGTGATCTATTTTCATCATATGCTAACCCCCTCCTCCCCCCTCTATCTTATATAAAATATGAGATCAGAGAAAATTAAATTTTAAATTGGTATTAACAATGGAATTCACTCGGAAAAGTCATCCAGTTTACATAGATTTATGCCAAAAACAAAAAAAAGCAACTATAACTTACTCAAATCTACAAATTACAAACTGGCGCAGATTTTCACTGAACATGGACAGACCAAATCATAGTTGAAAGGGTTCAATTTAATTATTGATGGTACTTGCTCTATTGTCGGACAAGACTTAAACTAACGTTTATACATATATTATATGATCTATTACATGAGAGGTGGAGATCTAAATTGGTTATGACAATACTTCTGAACAGATTGGCCATTGTCTGATTTTGACTTATACAATAACTTTCGACAAGACTTTACAAAATTTATCAATAGTCTATTGACGATTATGCACGATTATGAACAACTTACAAAAAGTGAGGAAATAAAAGACTTGTCAGATAAGGTAACTCATATTCCTGTTCAATATATCAATGTATAAAGCTCATGTAGAAAACGTACTATTAAATTTATCTTCATTATAACATAATAATTTTAATATTACTTATATTTAAATATATATATATATATATATATATATATATATATATATATATATTTAGACCTACATTAGGAATTGCCTTTTATTTTTTTACCTCTTTGTGACATTGAAAGTAATGTTACATATGATATAGAACTGTTTGGAAATAATAAACCATTGTGTAATAATTTGCAGTTTTTTATTTTTCTAGGGAGATTCATACCTTAATTAAATAGATTATAATTTTATTTAATAAGCAAAAAGGTAGCAAAAAATAAAGTTTATCTTTATTTTTCTTATTACAAAATTTTTATCTTAAATTTTATTATGCTTTTCTAGACATTAAAGAAAAAGATTCCTACATTAGTGGAGAGGATGATTTCAATTCCAGCCAGCAGCAAGATAAACCCTGATGCACTGAAGTTATTGTTGAAGAAACCATGGGATCCCGCATCTACTGGCTTAACTTGTTATAAACCTGTAATTTATTATATTTTTTGTTACAAGGATATTTTAATTGCCCTCATTTTACAATTAAGTTATTGTTTGTTGATAATCACAAGCTTTATTAGGTTGTTTTGACCACAGCCAAATAAGGAAATTAAAATCCTTATGAAAACTCTAGGAAACAAACTTCCTTATTCAGAAGAAAACCAATTTTGAAAAAATGAAACTTTATCTATTTAAAATATATATATTGTTGATTTACAGTTCATGGCCAAATAAAGCTATATAATTCTTCACCTAAATTTTTTCCAACCAACAATTAAATATTTTACCATATTTATCAAATTATACATTTTTTAATATTATCTCATATTTTATTTATCTTATTCATTTGAAAGCATCGATGTTATGGATAAGATTTAAAATAATTTTTCATAATATTCAATTTGTTTACTTGATGAAATACTAACATTATTGTTAATTTGTTATTATTTTTATTTTCTCCAAGGGTATGCAATAAATATGTATCAGAAAAATGAGTTTATAACTTAGAAAATTCACCGTTTTTTCTGTCTTCTGATTATTTTTAGTGTTGGTGTATTAATATATGTAATGTGCTAAGCTCAAGTTTTTGCCCCATATCTGTCAATATATTGATCATAAAAAATAATAATAAAGTGAATATTAATAATATATTTTTGTTATGTTTATAGAGCAAATATTTCCCTAATGATTATTTTTTTTCAGAGAAGATTGCCCGGAAACCCTTTGATTGTCATTGTACCACCTTATGGACAGAACGGAAACTCTTCAGAGCAAAGCAGCAAGGTTCAGAGGTGGCTGCCGTATTTGTCACAAATCGGAAATGTCATTCCAGTCACTACTAATAGTGAGTTATTGTTATATAATTTTTTCCAAGTTCAATTACAATAACTACGATTTAGTTATCTCTTTTTTTTAAAACTATTTTTAATTATTTAGAGGATAATAATTGGACAAGTAATTTTCAAAAAAATATAGAAAGCACTTTTTGCGGTGCAATAACGATCCTAATTCATAAATATTCATAAAGCACAGTTTAGATTCTTTTTTTTTTTTTTTTTTGTCTTTCTAAACATTTCTAGCTCACAGAAGGGTTATTCTATAGGTAACCAACCTATTCTAGCTAAAATGGGCCCTGCCATGAAATAAATTTCAATTTGACAATGCTGGAATCGAACTGATGCTGCTTCTGCCTGAAGGTTGCTTAGTTGATGTGACATAACAACTCACTCGGCCACCATAGCCCAGTTAAGACAAAACTGAAAAAAAAAATTCTATGTTCACCTATGCATTGTATTTCTCAATTAGATCCAAGCAATGACAGTTAGTTTCAAATTCAGATATTTATCCTAATAAAAAAGATCTTAGATTATCTATTTCCTCTTTTAATCTCCCTGTTAACATTTTTAACTATATGGCTAAGTTGGCTGCAATCTTATTTCTTTTCTTTTAATACAGTTAATAATCATACGATATCTTGATAAATGTACAAGTAAACTAAGTGATATCTTGAGAAAAAAAAAATTACCCTACTTTTTCTATCTTTGTTAGTTAAAATGAAAATTCAAAAAACTTTAAAAAGGATCTATTTTAAGTATGTTCTATATCATGTATGTATACTTTAATTTTTTTGAGAATTGAAACATTTACATGCTAATTCTAATTAATATGTTGTTAAAAATGTAATCAATTTCTATTTCTAAATACTTAGCCATACCTTCTGTATATTTTTAAGTTAACCTAATTTATAAATTATTTACATAAAATTTTTAGATGTTGCAAGTAGTAAAATAACTGCTATTACAAGTTTGGAATACATGCTGTCATCTACTAGGGCCAAACTAACAGAACTCAAGTCTGATTATGTTGGACGACCTATCATTCTGTTTGGCCTTAATTCTGGATCTGCCTTGGCATGCCAGGTAATTATAATTTATGTGTCAACTGTTTCTTTTGTGTGTGTGTGTGTGTTGACTATTAAAAAAAAATCAGAAAAATTGCCATTATGAATAATTTACCTAATATAATTTTTACATTATTATAAGGAACATTCATTTTTATGAATGTTCTAATATTCACCTTTGGTTTAATAGGTTCTGTTTCGGTGTAGTGGTAAATCTTTCTGATAAGCATATTTTCAGTTTTTGTTCTAGTTGGTGTTAAATCTTCTAGAGGCCCATTCTAAACCTGTGACTGTGGCTAAATTCCAACTCACGCGTATTGAAATAAAATTTATCCAAAATCATATGAGTGGCTTCATATCAAAGACGGATATCTGTCATTTTTAAACAGTTGAGAAAATGCCAATTTTCTGTAACATTGCTTCAATTTAAACCAAGTCTAATATTCAATTAATTATGTAAGAATGTTCTGTAAAACCTGAGATTTCTCACCTCCTGTCGTACTCTCCTGAACAAAATGGCCAGTCATAAATAGTTTTTAGGTTATGTGTACTGTTGGGAGATCTAAAGGTACTATTTGGCTGGCGCGGTCGACGACAGCGACCGCTATTTCCCCATGCCAACCGCTGTTGGCGTACCTATTTCGCTGAAACTGCTCACTGGGGTTGTTATAACCTGCCTATAACCTTCGAACATATCGCCTATAATCTTCGAAGATAAAAAGATGGACATAATATAAGAATAAAAATGAACTTCCTATAATAATGAACATCTCTGACTACCGCTTTTTTATTTGAGTTGGAAAAAGAAGAGAAAATGTTGTTCATAAAGAGAAGGAATATCAGTATTTCGATGTGATGCTCATCAAAGTTCCTCTGATATTACATATTATTAGTTTGAAAAATAATAGTAATTAATAAAATAAAATTTGTTGGATTCTTTAATTTATTTAATATCGTTTGGATTTAGGTATATTTGTATTTCGCTGTAAAATATTACTGGTGGAATAAATAAATAAATAATCTTGTTACTTCAACCTCAAAAAAATAATTTACTATTGCATTGTTTCAGTTTTAAACAATATTTGTTATAATTTTGCCAGACTTGAAAGAAACATAGGAAATAAAACGTATCGACGGGACTGTTATCATCAAAACAATGCTCTGATATGATAACATAACCTACAACCGCCGAACCGCCAACAGCTCCACTGCTTCAAGAGGAGTCAGATACGGCAGCTTAGATATGACGTCATACCTAAACTGCCGAGCAGCGCCAGCGAAATAGGTTCCTTTCTATTCCACTAAAGCAGTGGTCAACCGCGAGCAGTCGCGGTCGTGGACCGCGCCAGTGAAATAGTACCTTAATATGGCAAATAGGCATTTTGTTCCTTTTTGACAACTCATGATAACTACCTAAGGTTGCTGGATTGCGCTAACCAACCAGAGTGGAAATGTCAAAATCATTTCTCGACATTGCTACATAGTAAATATCATATAAACCAGGCGGGGATCAAACCCACAGTGTCCTGAGAATTATTTCATTGAAGCCATGTTTCAATTTTTTGATACATTTTAAAAATATAATTAATTGTTAGATTTGTAATATATTTTGAGATTGTTTTCAGGTTGCACTCGTTGATCAGGTAGCAGCCGTCATTTGTATGGGCTTTCCACTGAATACTGTTGAAGATAAAAGAGGACAACCTGATGACACTCTTCTTAATTTATCCATGCCTGTATTATTTGTGATTGGTCAGCATGCCGCAACTTGCTAGTATGTGGATTGTTTTTTATCTATGCTTTTGTATAGAACAATCAACTCAATAAATATATTTAATTTCATGGTATAACAGATTTATATGTCTTAAATTTGTATGCTAATCAAAGAAGTAGGCGTATTTAATTTTTTTTTTAGTAGTATTTTTAATTATTTATTTGTTATATTGTAATAATCTTTTTTATTTTTCAAGATATTAATTGTTTAATAATATCACAGTTGGTGTTAGTTAGCTGGTTATTATTAAAATATCATATTATATTAAATGTTGGTTTTTAACCTTGTTGATAACTCTCTTGTCCTGTCATATCTAGTGTATATTAGAGCATTGATAGATATAAGATAAGGAACTTATTTATACGTTTCTAGCATCGATGATATGGAGGAGCTTCGTGAGAGATTGAATGTTGAAACGGGTCTTGTCATAGTAGGAGCAGCTGATGATCACTTAAGGATAACAAAAGCAAAACAAAAAATAGAAGGGATAACTCAAGGAATGGTTGATCACTGTATTATTGTATGTATTAAATTTAAAAAATCTTATATTTCTTTTTACAGTAAACTAAGTTAACTTTTTAAGTATTGTTACATCATATTTTTAAAGGATGAAGTAACTGACTTTATTGGAAATGTACTTTCATCACCACCACAACCTCCTCCTCCACCAGCTCCGGTTGATAACAGGCCCCGGCTAAGATTAGTTGAAAAGAAGCGAAAAATATCAATACAAGATGATATTTATCCACGAAAGCAGTGTAAGATACATTTCATATATATTATATCTTTATAATTTGTACTTATTTATAAAATTATAGAGTTTGTTGATTTTAATGCTTTAATTTTAGTAACTACTAGTCTAATTCTGGAAATTCTTTATGTGTTAGAATAAACATTTACTAACTCAGTCTTTCAGCTTTATGAAATAAAGTTGTGACCCTTAGAAATGGAGCAATAACTATAAATGCCAATCAATCTGAAAAAAAAAATCTAAACTTTCATGTTTGTGGTAACGAGTTTGTTTGATGGCTTTATACTAACAATGTTTTTCATTAACACGGTATTTCAAGACAAATATAATAACAAAGCTAGTTATTTATTTATTTCTTGAAAGAATTCTTTCTCTACCATTATTATTAATTCCATTGATTTCCACTAGAGCATAGGGTATCCATGAGGGTTTCAATTTGATCGGTTAATATGAGTCCTCCTAATCTCTTTTCATGATTTGTCAACACGTCCTAATTCCATTTGCCCTGAGGGTTCCATTATAGGCCAGTTTTTTATATAGTTTCATCTGTTTTCCTTTGAGTGTGCCCTACCACTTCCCATTTTCGCATCTTTATTTCTGAGTGGATTTATAGCTGTTTGGTGGCTTTCCATACTTCTTTATTCGATATGTATTCTTAGCACCAAATTCCCAATATTCTATGTAGACCTCAGTTAACAAAGGTCTGTAGTAGGTGGGTGATGCTTTCGTTGACTTTATTTTAAGACCTATGTTTGTCTGGGAAGCGTACTCACAAAAGTAGATGGCACAGTGAAACATGCGAAAAGTTGCATGAAGACCAACAGGACTTTTGTGAATTATATCCAGTTTAGAAGAACTCAAACCTCTCTTAAAAACATGAAAATACAGCTCTTCAATATGAACATGAAATTAATTCTGCTTTATTCATATTATTGATTAAAACCGTTTTCCAGTAAGTAGTTTATTGTTTGAGTGTTGATGCTTATTTACTCATAACAAATTTCTACCAGGCATTTAAAATATAATTAGGAAAAAATTTATGATTGTTTACCTAGATGAGAACCCATTGACTTCTTGGTATCTATATTTTGTGCATGACATTCCCTGGCCTCATCGGCTTCTTGAATATTATCATTTCAATATTTTGCATTTCCTAGAACCCAGATCAGAATGATTGCTGCATGCAGTCCTATGCTTTTAAAAATTACCTTAAAAAATATTGAAATGTACTGTTTTGTTCTGTACAGCAACATTCAATCTTTGAATTCAAACTCAAATTTACTTGTAAAGTTTTTAATGAATTTCGGTTATGATGTATTGATATTGAATATTAGTGGCTTTTGATAAAATGTTATATAACATAAACTTTTTTAGAAAATTTTCTTTTTTTACATTATACTCTTATGTCATTGTTTTCATACTTCACAAACTTCTTTTATTTATTCTGGATAATGAATAATTTATCATTATTTTCTAGATTAAGTTGAGTTAAAATAACATTTAAATGGGAATGAAATATATTTTAAATTAGTATGGAATATATTTAAAGTTGAACCATTGCTGAGGAGCCTCTTGCTGGGAAGGAAAAAAATATTCTGAGGATTTATTTAAGGACAATTTTAATATGGCTATAAGTTTAATAACAAGATAAAATATGAAATTGGTAGATTAGAAAACAAACAAAAAAATGAAATTTTGTATTAAAATAAAGTGAGAAACATTATTTCATATTTAACATAAAATTTAAATATCTATGTTAATTATAAAAATATTTATGTTCATATACCAATGAAAAAAATAGAAACCTGTGTCTAAATATTCACTTTTTAGTTGAAATATTAAAGAATTGCCTAAAATTAATAGGCGATTTGATAACACAATTGCTTAAAAATTTAGTCTTTGATTTTAATATAAAAATCCTATCATGATTAAATATTAATAACTGTAGACCAAAATTTCTAATAATTTGACTCAAGAGAATTTACATTTAGTCTTAATTTATTTATATCTTTATTCAGCCTAATTATTTTTAATTTGAGTTTACTAATTTCAACATATGATTTTGTGCTTAATTCAGCGGATATTCTAAAGACTTTAGTATAGTTATTCACTATTATTTTTATTCATCTTGCTTTCCTCAGCCCATTAATCAGTATAAATATTATAACCAAGATTGAAATTCATTACAGTATATAATATTTGTTCCAGTGATTCCATCTGCTTCAATAAGAAAAGATGGTATAACAATTAGTAAGTCATTGCATTTGTATTAAATATAATGTTATGCTACTTTATGATTTTAGCATTATGGATTATATACAGTAATAATTCCGTTTTGTGATGTCATGCTTAATCAAAATCTTTTGGGCAACTTAAAAAGTTTTAGCAATGTTTAATTTTAAGTTTAATATGTATTTTTTAACCATTGGGTTTGCTAGATATGTATCTGTGAGCTATTCTCTTTTTGCATATACAGACGATTTAGGGTGATCATTATACTATAAAATAGCGACACTTTCCATGGAACAAATAACTAATAAACTGCTAACTAATGTTAAAGTACCTGGCTTTATTGGTACACAACGTGAATCGGGTTTGGGAGAACAATCTAAACCAGTGGTTGATAGATTGGCTGATAGAGTAGTGGTTGAATGTTGTTTGTGGACCTCCTCTTAAATATTTTTTTATTAGGCATTTTATGTTACAATTAAAAGCAAAACTTCGGGGACATAAAAATTGTTTCACGGAACACTTGTGAATAACGGCTATGTAGTTCCTAATGTAAGAGCCTTTGATCTTGCCCATCCTGCTTGCCACAGAACACTTGAGAATTGAAAAGTTATCAGTAATTCGGAAACTAAATTATGGCATTATTTGACTCCTCTGCTTACAAAATTTTTCTAATAAAAATCCATAAAATTTAGCAAGTAAAAGAAATCTTGTTTGAAGAAGAATTTGTCAGATCAGATAATCGAATGACTCCTCAAGATCAAAGTTCCTCAATCCCTTCCTGGTGCCTTTCCTGCTTTTAGAGTCTGGATTGCGTCTTCTATTTCTTCTTCTTCTATTACCTCTAGGCTTTCTAGAGTAGAGTGCTCTCGTTCTTGGCAGTGACATATTACTGGATTTTCGGAGAATTGTTCCTGAAAATGTTGTTTCCATCTGTTCAGGATCTCTTCCTTGTCGGTAAACAGGGATCCATCGCTATCCTTTATATTTCTGACAGGCTTGTTTTTCTTTCCTCTTACAAATTTAATTTTTCGCCAAAAAGTTCTTATGGATTCACGATGGTTTTCACTCAGTTTTTTACTGAAATCCTCTCACGAACATTTCTTGGCCTGGCTAACGGCTGCCTTGCATTCATTCCTGGCTGTTCGGTAGTTTTGTAGCTTTTCCTCGTTTCTATCTTGAAGGTATGCTTTCCAGACAAGCTTTTTCCAAGCCACTATTCGTTGAAGGTCCTCGGTCCACCAGTCAGTCCGCTTTCCCTTACCAGATACCTTCCTCTTCCCACATACAGCATTTACAACCTCCAGAATACATGACTTTAATTTGTTCCAGATATCTTCTACGTCTCCATCGAAAGTTGTTGCTCTTAATTTATCTTCTAAATTCTTCGTGTAGAGGAACCTCTTTTCTGGATCATCCAAGGCTCCAATATTCAGGGTCTTAAATGCCTTCGCTTTTCTTTTACTATCCATAATGATCTTTGTATCAGCCACAAGTAGAAGGTGGTCACTGCCTATCTCTGCTCCTCTCACGATCTTTACATCAGTGAAATATTGTCTAATGTGTTGGTCATATATAAAATAGTCAATTATACTATTCCGCTCCAAGCACGAGAAAGTAATTTTATGAATTCTTTTGTGTGGGTAGAATGAATTCCATATGATGAGGTCATTATCAACACAAAAGTTAATTAGCCGCTGTCCATTGTTATTTTTTACATTTTCACCTACATGCAGCCCTAGAACACCATATCCTGATATAACATCATTTCCTGTTCTGTCATTAAAATCCCCACTCAGGATTATAGATCTTCCTTTTTCCTTAGCTTTATGTACAATATTTTGTAAATCCAAGTAGAATGCCTTCTTTTCCATAACACTGGTATCCTCAGTTGGTGCATACACCTGGACTATGGTAATCCTACCAATGGGCATCTTAAAATCTGCCACGATCAATCGAGATGATATTGGTTCCCAGTCCTCCAAACGATGAACCATATATGGCGACATTACTAGGCCTACCCCTTCCTTGGCGAAAATCCCTCTAGGTACTCCAGCATAAATTAAGGAGTAATTTCCAGCTAACTTCATTTCACCACTGCCTTTTTTCTTAACTTCACTAATGCCCAGAACTTTATTTCTTCATCTCTTCCACCAGTCCGACCTCCTTTCCAGTTAAAGTTTTAATATTCCATGTTCTTATTCGAATATCCTTAAGCGCGCCGAGTCGTTTCCGTGAAGACTGTCCACATTCGAGGCTAGGTAGATCTCTCTGAATCTGCTGTACTCCAGACGGGTGATTGGCCCAGTGCTAGAGGCCCTGTATCCTCAGGACAACTGGTGGTTAGGCTATACCCCCCAACCTTGGGTCTACCCAGAGAAGGTGGCCTTGAGGTGAGTACTGAATATGATCTTGTGTTTGAATAAGTGTAAAGTGTACAGTTCTGTTGTGAGAGTGCCGTTTACTGAACTCAGGAGCCCGGGGAAGCGTTATTCCCCACTAGTCTGGGCACTTTGACTATTCCCTGCAGGTTTCTCGAAAACAAGTTGCATAAATTGTTACGATGAATTAGAATTTTATTTGCGAATAACTCAAAAAGTACACAATTTTTTATTTTTATGGATGGATAATACCCCTATTTATTTGAAAGCTTCTTGGATTCTCTATAAAATGGGGGGGAAAATTCATCGAAATTGCTCGATTCATTGTAATGATACAGCGTTTTAAACCTATGAGTATTTCCTAAATTCCTAGTACCTGAAAAAAAAAAAATGAAAATGAAAAAAGATCATTGAAAGCAAAAATAATCATGTTCGTGAAAGTTTTTTTTTTACATTTTCTTCGGTTTATATTTGTTAGGAGAGCTTTATTGTGACTAATTTTTGTTTGAAATATAATTATATATAAGTTCAATATTTAAATCAAACAATTTCTACTGACCGAAGGAGCAAAGTGGTTTAAAATATTTTTTGAAGGAGAAACAAAATTCAGGTCGGTATTTCGCATCTTGTAAAACCCTCAAATAGAATTTTTTAAGTAATCAAAAAATAAAAAAATTGTTGGCTCATATTTTCGTTGAGTGAGGAAAGTGGGTTCAAATATATTTTTGAAAAAAGTTAGGATGGAATCACATTTTTATTTGCCTATTACTCAAAAAGTATTTTTTTAGTATATATTGAAGTGAATATACGAATGTATAAGAATAGAAAAAAAAGTTTGGAGACAGATAAATTCATTTAAGTTTTCCTCAAACGTTCAATAATGATCATGGCCGAAATTCTACCACTGGGCTACGGACACTTGTAATAATAAATTTACTGCAATATTGCCGATCAGTTTTTTATATATTTAAATTAACTATTGTGACCTGTGAGATGTAATATAAATACTGTAATTTTGTTTGCTATTGCTAATTAATATGGTTAATTAGCATTTAACTTCTAAGTTATGTTATTTATACTCAGTTTCTTTTTCAGATATTACTACAGTTCGTAGAGGAGGATCAAGGGGTCGTGGAAGATCCAGATATATAACTCAAGTATGTGAACAGGTTCAAAACATTTCTTTATTATTATTGTTATTGATGGTAATTTGGAAAGCCTTTACTAACTAATATTTTAGTGATTCAATTTTCCAATAGAGCATTTAAATTTTTGTCATTAGAACTGGTTCTCAATGTGTGGCTGGCGAATATTCAATAGTTCACACAAATAGTTTTGATATTATCAAAGGCAAATACCAATTTTATTGAATAAATATTTTCATTTATTCAGAAAAACGTGTGGTGCAAACATTTCTTTTGATTCCATTCATAACATAGGATTCCTCTTACATTAAATTTATTATACTTTTATTCATAGTACTTAAAATTTAAAAAACTGATTTATCTCTCAAACCAGATTTCTCACTAATGTTTCTCGTTCAATCATTCCGTCTTTGCACTCTGTACTCATAATGACATACCTAAAGTTTGTTGGTTATTGAAAAATGCTTAATAATCAAATTGTTCCACATTTCTTGTTACATTTGATTATTTTCCTACAAATTCAATTCAATTATTTTCAAAGAAATAAAGATTTCAGTAAAAGTTCACTCAATTATTTAACTTTTGGTGAAAATCATTAAATAATATACCTAAGGAGTCTAAGAGAAATGCTTTAAAAATAATTTTGCAAATATTCAATAGGTTTTTTTTTCTTTTTTTCTCTCCTTTATCCTAAAGGGTCATTGGCCTTTTCTATAATTTATATTCTATTATAGTAATTTGCAGTCTTTAAAAATTTAAAACACGATATAGACTCGCTCTTCATTATTTTGTAGAATATCTTTTAGTGTTTTTCCTAGATCCATTTTTTTCTGTGGCTTTCGAATTGGGGACATTCTACCAGAAGGTGTTTCAGATATATTATTGCATTTTTTGCAAGTAGGACCTTCTAGACCTCTTAAAAGATAGCTATATGTGAACTGGTAGTGCCCAATCCTAAGGCGCCATAGTATAATTTCTTCATGCCTGGAACTTCTGGTGCTAGTGAGCCATTTATCGCTATTAGATTTCACTTCTTTCAGCTTACACTCTGTGATTCTCCACTCTTTTTCCCATTTGACAGGTTTTTTTTTCTTTGTTTTGTGTACCCAGTCTTCTAAAGTGATATATTTCAATCTAGTCACTTCCTCTTCTCCTCCACTTCTTGCTAAATGGGCTGCATGGTCAGCTTTTTCATTCCCCAAAATCTGCAATGAGCTGGTACCCATTCCAAGACAACTGATATTCCTTTATTTTTTACCTCCCTCCAAATGTTGAGTATTTCTCTAATTATAGAGTTTCTAGGATATGGGTTATCGATGGCTATTAAAACACTGTATGAGTCCTTCACAACTACCCAGTAGTTCTTTTTAATTTCGCTTATAAGATGTAAAGCATTCATGATGGCAGTCGCCTCTCCTGTGAATACGGAGCATTATTCAGGTAATTTAAACAGTAGGTGTTTCTCTTTACTCGCTAAAGCACATCCTACGCTATCTCCTTCCTTGGATGCATCCGTATATATATATAATCAAAATTTTTATATTGTTCTGTCAGTTTTAAAAAAGATTTTTGTATTTCAATTGGATATGTTTTTGCAATTTTAGTCATGGATTTATTAATCAAGGGTCTGTCTTTTTTCCAACACGGTATTTTTAATTCTGGGATGTGTCTTATAATGTTCATATCCATGTTTATTTTAGTTATTGCCTTGTAAATTACTTGTTTAAAAATGTTATTTTCTATATCTTTAAGTATCTTTCTTCCTGATTCTTCTGAAAAAAAAAATATGGAGTTATGTTGTTAATTTCAGTATGTTTTTATAACTATTAAAATCACTTGTTTTGTAAAAGTTTGCATTTTCTTTTTCATTTCAAATTAAAATGAAATTTCTACAATGACTAAAACAGATTTGAATTGTGTTTATCACCATTGATATCATCATATAGGGGTTGTCACAGCCGTAGACAAACTGTTTTTTTTTTATAAGTTTGATATAACGATATTTCTGCATAGATTTACGGTCTTTATTATCTTCCAATGAATATACAGGTCTTTTCTTCAGATTTTAGATTTTTTTTTTTTCCATTTATCAGAGAAGTCTAGATGTGTTCATATATGGAGAAGTTTATTTTATAGAAAATAAAAATTGTTTTTTAATTGGTAAATGGTTGACTGTCGTGGATAATGAAGAGAAGAATAGTTGGGGTGGTCAGTCAAAAAAGAAGGCAAAAATAAATGATAATATTTATTTTTACAAAAGCCGACGTTTCGACCTGAAGTTCAGGCCATCATCAGGGCTAAGAAAAGAACCAGATAACAAGGTATGAGAAATATAAAAATTACAGTAAAATGAAGTTGTTAGAATAATGACAATAGTAAGAACAAGAGACAAATAATAATAACAGGTAAAAAGTGTGGAATGATGAAGTAAACATAGTCAAAAAAGGTGACATAAGTATTGTAAAGGGAATCTTAGAATAAATGTAAAACAGAAAAATATGAAGTTATATAAGAAATGGAAATAAATAGTAAAATTAAGATAGAGTGAATAGAATATTTAGATAGAAAATTGAGATGTTGTAAAGTCTATCAATATGTACAGACAAAGTATGAAATAATAAAGAGTTAAAACAGAGAAAAGGAAGGAAAGGAAGGAGGAGAGAAACTGAGAAGGTTGAAATAAGAAAGAGAATAAGTAAGAGAAATTATAACAACCTGACTGCTCCTAAGGTGAAGTCAGGTTGTTACACACACACACACATATATTTATATATATATATATATATATATATGTATGTATGTGTGTGTAATTATAAGTGTGTGTGTGTGTGTGTGTATATGTATGTATTTATGTGTGTATATGTGTATAAGATAAAGACCGGAGACTGGTGATATCAGCCTTAATACCATCTTGTAATGTAAATAAACATGACGACTGTATATAAGGCAGATTATTGAACGAATAAAGCAGTGTTTATTCAGAAGCCGTGAGTGTTGTTTCTCGATCCTTTTTCCTTCTTTTTTTTTTTATTTTTGAAGTCCGCCGACGCTTAACTGGTGCCGAAACCCGGGACGTCAGGAGAACACAGAAGTAAAATTTTTTTTTCTTTCTTCTCCTAGTCATAAGGAAAAGGCGAGATGCCGACAGAGGGCTTGATTCGACCAGGAGTGTTAAGCGCACCTGAAATTCCGCAACCTCAGGAAATGCCTCAGATAGCGCAGATCACGCAGGCCCCTCAGATACCTCAGGTACCGCAGATACCTCAGATACAGGAGATCCCTCCCTTACCTAGGGACACATTGGCAGAGGCGCACGCCAATGCATTGGAATGGATGAAGATAAGGGCAGCGACCACGCAGGATCTACAGAGAGCAATCGCAGACCTGGAACGATTCGGGGGCGAGGTAGGAGAGCTTAATCACTTCTTGAAAGGTGGAGACCGCCTCATGTCAAGAATCGAAGTAAAGGTGGCGGACGACCTTGTGAACCTGGGAGACGCGGAAGCACTGAAAGCAGCTCTCGTGTGCCGAGTGAGGAGGAACATTCTGAACCAAATCCAAGCGGACGAGGAGACACCATGGCCAGTGATCAAGGAGCATTTAAAGAAGGCTTTTGGAGGGGGCAGATGGATGCCGGAAGAAGATATCTTCCAAATGTTCAGAGAGCGTCGGTCCCAACGCCAGACAAGAGGACAGTATGCGGGGGTACTAGTGGTGAAGTACAACCGCATAACTGAGAAAATGCGCGAAACCCTGAGTGTGGGAGAGGTCGAAGCCAGGATGGAGTTCCTTTTGACAATACTCAAGGTTCAGCTGGCGAAGGAGACTGGGAGGAGGGACGGACTGCCTAGAGAGCGATCATTCCTCGAGTGTGCCCAAGGAATGATAGATCTGAGTGCAAGAGAGGAAGAGACTCGGATGGAAGTAGAGGAACCAGGGTGGATCCGAGTGAATGACAGACGACCCCGGACAGCCCAGATAGGGTGGAAGAAGAGGGAAATGAAACACCCGAACGGAGAAAAAGCCACGACGGGCGAGAGAAGATCCGGACAGTCCAGGCCTAGGAATGGACCCCGGAGGGAAGACAGAAAATGTCATGGGTGCGGAAAGCCAGGACATTTGGTGGCACAATGTCCGCGCACTAGATGTTTCGAGTGCGGGACCGAAGGGCATATTGCGAGACAGTGCCCATACATGTTTCGTAGGAGAGAGAGACCGCTAGATGAGCCGATATAGGTGAACGTACAGAAGTTGAAAAGACGAGCTACGATGCAGCAGAGGGACGGATCTTCGGAAGAGGCAACCGAGGAGTAGGATGAACCAGGCAGCAGTGGAGGCGAAGGAGGCAGGAGCAGCCAACGGAGCGAGCAGCGACGAGCGAGGCGGCATCTGAGAAGTGTGTCAGCAGAGAGGCGACCGCACAGCAACCTGCAACAGTATCAGAGGTAAGCCATGCTGGTTGCCGATTATTGAAGTAGACGGGGGAGTGAAGTGTCTCGTGGACACAGGGTGCTTGAGTACTATCATGACCCGAGGGGCGTTGGGGAAAGTGTGTGGGAGAGCGAGTGGGTACTCCGGATACAAAAATGTGACTGCCAGCTAATCACTCTGGGTGGTCCCTGTAGTGTAGAGGGGGAAGCGACAATTAGGCTTGATCGGTGGGCAGGGAAAAAGGGGGAGCTAAAGGTGCATGTAGTAGAAAGCATGACACGGGAGTACCAAGTCATAATAGGGTGCGATCTGTTAGGACAGGTAGGGGTGAGCATTAGAAACCGTAGAGGAGCCTGGAGTATTAGGCTGGGAAAAAGGAAGTTTGGATGTATAGGGGTCGCGAGAGAAAGAAGGGTGCGGATAGGAGTGGTGAACAGGGTGGAGGACTGGAGAAAGTCGCTACAAGCGGAGTTTGAAGATATTTTCTTCAGGGAGGGCGAGGTATTGTAACAGGGAAGATGGTACATGAAATCCCACTGAAGCAAGATAGGGTAACCTACGTAAAGGAAAGGAGATACCCGCAGGCGCTGAGGCAGCATATTCGGGAGGAGTTAGAAAGCCTAAAGGAGCAAGGGATCATAGTCGATAGCACCTCGCCATTTAATAGTCCCCTGTGGGCGGTGAAAAAGAAGGCAGCGCCGGGGGATAATAAGGAAAAATACAGGGTGGTAGTGGACTATCGTAAGCTGAACGACAACATGTTAGATGAAAAGTACCCGATCCCCAGATTCGAAGATATACTTGATAGGTTGAGTGGGGCTGTGGTATTTAGCACGTTGGACCTCAAGGCGGGATATCACCAAATACGGATGCACCCGAAGGATCAACACAAAACGGCGTTACATTCTAAAGGGGGCATTACGAATTCACCAGAATGCCGTTTGGTCTGAAGAATGCGCCCATAACGTTTCAACGCCTGATGGACGAATTTTTGAGGGGCGACGACTCCATATGTCAAGTATACATGGACGACCTGCTGATTTTTAGTAGAACGGAAACCGAACACGTGGGGCATTTGAGGTCGGTATTCGAAAGGCTGCGGCAATTCAGGCTGAAACTGTCAAGCGAGAAGTCCCTGCTGGGACAAACGCGGATCAATTTTTTAGGCCACACTATTTCTAGTGAGGGGGTCAGACCGGATGCGGCAAAGGTGGAAGCAATCACACGGATGGCGGTGCCATGGGACGTTAAAGGGATTCGTAGGCTTCTCGGGACGCTTAACTATTATCGGAGATTCGTACCTGAGATGGCAGAATACTTGGTACCCATCAACAACTTGCTGAAGAAAGGTGCGAGGATTGTGGTGACACCAGAAATGGAGAATAATATTCGGAAATGCATGAATAGGTTGCAGGCAGAACCCGTATTGGCTTTCCCGGATTTTGAGAAGCAGTTCAACATCACCACTGATGCGAGCGAATACGCGTTGGGGGCCGTTTTGTCCCAGGGCAGAAGTGAGGGTGAACGTCCGATAGCATACGCGAGCCGACGGCTTACGAGTGTGGAATCACGATACAGTGCGTTGGAGAGGGAGTTACTCGCGATAGTGTGGGCTATCGACCATTTCAGGCCATACATATTTGGGAGGAAGTTTCGAGTCCACACCGACCACAAACCCCTTCAGTGGGTAGGGAAACTTAAGGAAACCTCAGCTAGGGTCACGAGATGGAAAGAATTCCTTAGTCAGTACAACATAGAGGTGGTGTATAAGCCGGGAAAGGAAAACGTGGTGGCAGACTGGCTCTCTAGGGCCATCATGATCAACGTGGTAGAAGAGGACGGGGGAGGACCATCGCGGGACGTGCGCCAATTCTTGAGTGAATGGACTCCTGATGGTGAAGGGGCAGATGATACCGTCGGTATAGAGGACAGGGAGGAGTCCCCGGAAGAAGATAGCTCAGCGGAGGAAAGAGCAGCGGAGATGGAGGAAATAGACGAAATCATTAACGACAAGCATCGGCAGGTAATCTGGAAAACAAGAACAACAGGGATCATGAAAATAGATTACCGAAGATATGGGAAAATTAGGATTCGCGTCATTTGGTCGCAACCCGGAGTGAGCGAGGAGCAAATCCGTACAGCACTGAAGGACGCCACGGAACCGGGAAAAACGCACCATCTCTATGTTGGGAATAATACGGTATGGGAATAAATAAAGCGGATGTGGAGATCCGAGCGAATACGCGTGGATAGAACGCTCATCCGGTGCAAGTATGCAGTGGAAACCATACAGGATGAGGAGCAACAACAAGCAGTCACATTGGCATACCACCAGGGGAAGACCAACCACCGAGGCGTGAACGAGACGTTGCAGGCATTACGGCGAAAGTATTTCTGGTGGGGCATGAAAAAATCTATCCAAGTAATCATAGGGAAATGCGAGTTATGTATACGCACAAAATATGATCGACACCCCCCCAGAGGAGTTCAGGAAGAGACACCTACAGGAAATATGCCGCTACAAGACCTCCAGATTGATACATTCACGAAAGGGTTCAAGTGGGTCACTATCATCGACATCTTTAGTAAAGTAGCTATGGCACATCAGGTCATGGACAAGTCTGCCAACGCAGTTGCGGAAGCCCTACAAATCTGGGTGCAGTTTTACGGAGTCCCCGAGAGGATCACGTCAGACGGGGGCAGAGAGTTTGACAATACCGTGATTAGGGAGGAGGTGAAACGATTAGAGGTTGTGTGGCATTATAACACCCCGGGACACCCTAAGAGTAGAGGAGGCATCGGAACGATTGCACAGCACGTTGAGTGACCACATCCGTGTATATCAGGGGGAGAAAGGGTTGGAGCCGGATGTTGCGATGAAGAAAGCCGTAACAGCCTATAACCATTCGATCCACTCCGTAACGGGATTTTCACCCATGGAAGTACTATTCGGGATGCGCAGGCCAAGGCGAGATTGCGGGGAAACAACGACCAATGAACCGTTAGTAGAGTAAATCCAGAGTAATATGGTAGAGGTAGAAAAGAAGTGGGAAAAAGTCACGGGGAAAAGGAGAAGCGGGTAGAGCAGCAGAATGTGCAGGTACGTGACCGAATGAGAGAATTAAAGATCGGAACAATAGTGTACCGTAGAGTAGGAACCAACAGAGGAAAACAATTGTTACGGTACGAGGGCCCATTCAGAGTGGTTGCTATTAGGGAGCATAATCTGCTAACCATTGAAAGCATTAACGAACCTAAGAAGAGGAGAACTGTTCACATTGAACAATTGAAGCTCCCAATGTTAGAACCGGAACATAAACCAACGGATTCGTAGTACCCTCACCGCTGTGGATAAGAGGCATGTTTTCTTTTCTGGTTGTTGATGATGTCATTTTTTTTTTGTAAATAGCGATATAGCAATACAGTAGAGGCAATTGTAGTTTTTATAGTATTAAGAGTTCTGTTCCATTGTTAATAAGACGTTGTAGCAAGTGTTTTGTTTAGTTTCTGTGTTTTATTTCTTTTTATTTATTTCTCGTTCCAGCGGAGTGGAAGTGAGTTTCAGTGTATTTTAAGTTTATACTGGTACGAATAATTGTAAAGTGTTAAGGCTGATACCGGTGGCTCCGATCTAGGAATCTATAAGTTTCCGAAAATCCTATTCGTAAACTGGTGGGGGGGAGATAAAGACCGGAGACTGGCGATATCAGCCTTAATACCATCTTGTAATGTAAATAAACATGACAACTGTATATAAGGCAGATTATTGAACGAATAAAGCAGTGTTTATTCAGAAGCCGTGAGTGTTGTTTCTCGATCCTTTTTCCTTCTTTTTTTTTTTATTTTTGAAGTCCGCCGATGCTTAACTTATATACACATATATATATATTTATATTATCTGTATTAATTTCAATTATTCTCCATTATTACTCAACAGTTATTTTCTTCGTTTTATTGCCTCTCCAGAATTTCTATCAACTATTTAGATGTATTACAAATTTAGTTATAATTTATAAATTATTTATTTATATTTTATTTATTTTATTGCCTCTTTCTATCAACTTTCGTTTTATTCCTTAATATTTATGTATAATATATCTCTCGTTCTTATTTACGCTTCCGATACGTTAGTTCAAACTTCGTCAGATAACCGTTGGAGATGACGCCACTGTACATCCCTTCTATCCACCTCCATCCTTCAATAACAAGGTTATTGCATCTTCACCTTAGGAGCAGTAAGGTTGTTATAATTTCTCTTACTTATTCTTTTTCTTATTTCAACCTTCTCAGTTTCTCTCATCCTTCCTTTCATTCCTTTTCTCTGTTTTAACTCTTTATTATTTCATACTTTGTCTGTACATATTGATAGACTTTACAACATCTCAATTTTCTATCTAAATATTCTATTCACTCTATCTTAATTTTACTATTTATTTCCATTTCTTATATAACTTCATATTTTTCTGTTTTACATTTATTCTAAGATTCCCTTTACAATACTTATGTCACCTTTTTTGATTATGTTTACTTCATCATTCCACACTTTTTACCTGTTATTATTATTTGTCTCTTGTTCTTACTATTGTCATTATTCTAACAACTTCATTTTACTGTAATTTTTATATTTCTCATACCTTGTTATCTGGTTCTTTTCTTAGACCTGATGATGACCTGAACTTCAGGTCGAAACGTCGGCTTTTGTAAAAATAAATATTATCATTTATTTTTGCCTTCTTTTTTGACTGACCACCCCAACTATTCTTCTCTTCAAAAATTGTTTTAATTATTGCCATAATGGAAATCATCTTTTATGAAAAACAATGTAAGAAATTTGAAAATAGCAAAAAAAACTGTCAGTACAACAGAAAATTTATGCTGCTTGATTGCATTTTCTGAGTCACCACTAACATAAAGTTAAGATCCTGTTTTTACGATTAATGAATATAAAGATAAGATTTTAGATTTCATTCATCTAACTGAATTTTGTTTTAATTAATTTCAGTCAAGTAATGGAGGTATAGCCATATCTCGCAGAGGTGGTTTATCCGATAAAGGTGTGACACGTCCTTCTATTGAAAATATAAGTGTAATAAACAGTTCGAATATTGACAGTAAGTATTATTAAATGTCTCTTTGTCTAGTTATAATAAAGATGGTAAATTTTACTTTTATAAATAAAATTAATTTTTGTTGAAATGTTAATTTTTCCATTGTTCAGCATCTGGTATTATTATACAAAATTGCTGTATGTTGATGCTAATATTCAACTAAATCATCATTTTTATTTTTTCTTATACCCTTTATTTCACTAAATGGTATGAGCTGATCACTGACAGCCTGTAGCTCGATCTCCACCACTTTTCTTGAACGCTAATTATTTTTGCAATAATGCAACCAAAAACTTAAGGAAGTACTTAATTATTTAAACCTGGAATTAAAAAGGTTGACACTCTGGTATACTGTATCTAGGAAAATTCCTTTATTTTTTTATATCTCACTATTTAAAATTTATACTTCTTCAAAACAGTACATCTTACAAACAAGTATGTTCTCATAGAATTTTTCATATTTGTTATGTAATTTTTATGGGTAAAAATGATCTTTTCATGTCTTTTCTCTTGAGCTACTAACTTTCTGTTTTTATTTTGCTTTAATTTTAAATTTATACTGATCATCAGCAAGTTTTTGGTCATTTCTATTTTAAAATTTTTTTTAGCTACCTTTCACTGGTGTTTTCAGGAGTGTGTGTTCATTATATAGTTATAGTAGGTTTGAGCTTTTTAGTTATTATAACTCCTTGCTTTTTATTCCAGACCAAACTTATAAATAAAATAATGGACTTTATTGTGGAATATGGAAGGATAATTATTTGTATTTTTTATTTACAAAATATTATCTAGATGATATACTTAATAACACTTAATAGAAAATCCTTTTCATACCCAACACGTTTGTTACTTGGAAAATATATGTGCTTATTTTATTTTAGATTCATCATTAAGTAATGAAGGCCAGACGTTCAAGATTCTCCCCCACATTAAAGGTGTTTACTTATTTTTTAAATTTTAATGTTATCTTAAATTGTTTAAAATGTATAATATTTAAAATTTTACTTTTTATAGTATTAGGGGGTGAAGGATTCACTTCAATCTCTAATAGCCAAGACAATACTAGTTTTGTTGATGAACTAACTCCAGATAGACTTTTAGAAATGCCTATTATCATAGCTGCTGACACTCAAGAAGAAGGACATGATAACCAACTGAAGGTTAGTTTTATTTGAGAAACTATGTATTTTAAATATTGCAAGTGAAATAACATTGGAACATAACAAATTAATTTTGCTACTTATGTAATGAAACTTGTTTTTAAAAAAGTGAAAGGTAATATAATTGCAACTATTTATGATCATATAATAAAGAATGTTATCTTCCTTTTAAATTAAAATAGGTTTGCTAATTATGAACTTTAAAAAAAAATTGGATGAATCTCTTTATTCATCAATCTATCTTTGTATACTATACAGTAGTTTTTTGCAGTGTAGATTCCTTTTCCAGCTCATGAGATGGATTTTGATAAATGATGTAATCAAATGAACATGGATAAGTGACAAATTATAATCAAATCATTCCGAAATTTAAGGAATTTAAAAGTTATGAAGGAAAAGAAACTTTATTTACGAATAACTCAAAAAGTATAAATTTTATTTTTCATTGCACTCTTGATTATTTGAAAGATAACTAAATTCCATACAAAACCAAAAAAAAAAAAAAAAAAATCCTCATCAAAATCAATTAGAAATTTGTATATTTGTAACAATTTTTACTGACCGAATGAGCAAAGTGGGTTCAAATATTTTTTAAGGAGAAACAGAGTTGTATTTTTCAGCTCGAAGAACCCTCAAATACAAATTGTCAGAGCAATCGAAAAATAAAAAATTTTAAAATATTAATGAAGTTTTATAATAATTTTCTTTTCCTTGGTTGATTACAGTTATCTAAAACATAGGAAATGATGGTTTCTTCGTCTTATGATACATTGAATTATTTAATTTCTTTAGTATTTTGTTATTTATTTACTGACCCATATTCGTTGCGAATTATTTGCACAGGCCAATTAGCATATATTATAATAATAATAATAATAATTTTATTCTGGGACAAGTCTCTTTAGAATAAATAATACTGAAAGACAGAAATGTAGTCTATGCAGCCTCAGAGATACATAAACAAAAATACAAAGTAATTAAATAGTCATAATAAAAAAAATCATAACTTACTTAAGAGAAAAAAAAATGAAAAACATGAAGTAAAAATGATTAAGAATGATTTAATAATTTATATACCTATTTACAGTAATATCTATTTACAATGTTATGGAGACTGGATGGATAAGAAATGATTGAACAGGCGGAATTTAAAGGTAGGGAGGGTATTGGATTGATAGATGTAGGAAGGGATGGAGTTCCTTAGGAATGATGATCGGATAATGAACGATCTGTTGAAAGCAGCGGTTCGGTGGGCCCTTGTGTATAAATCTGAAGATAGAGAACGACTATTGTGGGAATGAACAGAGGATATCAATTGAAGGAGTTCGGAGATGTGTGAAGGACAGCAGGATTGGGTGACTTAAAAGAGGAAAGATGTTAGGAAATACTATGCTAAGATGGTAGGAAGGATAAAGCCAGTTCAACTCTGCATAAAAACGGAAAACAGAGGTATCCCTTGGGATCCCAAAAATGAATCGTATAAAGTAATTTATCAAATGTTTTAGTTTCGTCTCGAGATCTCCAGAGATGCCCCCCATATACCGTACAGCAATAGTCAAAGTGAGAAAATATTAAGGAAGTGACTAGGAGCCTACAGCTTTCAAGGGAAAATAGGAAGTAATTTAGATGTTTAAATGTGGAAAAGGTATGGCTACATGGGAGATACTGGATATATGGTTTTTCCAGGAAAGCGTTTGATGAAAGATGATTCAAAGTTTTTTGTTGGTGGGATAAAATTTAATGAGATTATCATGTAGGAACAGAGTTGATATATTAGAAAAAGGTGATTGGAGCCTATTAAGATTGCCTTTGTCTTTTCTAAATTCAACTTCAACCTGTTAGCTGTAGCCCAGTCACAAATCCCATCCAATCTTCTTGAAGTTTTTTTGTGGCTGATAATAGGTCGGAGGGCGGGAAGGACAGGTATATTTGGAAATCATCTGCTTAGGTATGGTGTTTGGAGTCATGGATCAGGAGGGAAAGGTCATTAATGTAAATAGCTAACAGATTAGGAGATAGAGTGAAACCTTGAGGGACACCACAGGAGAAGGGGAGGGTCTTAGAGGTTGACCTGGGACGACTACTTATTGGGACCGATTTGAAAGGAAGGATTTGAACCAATGCAGTGCACTGTTGGATAGAGGAAGATTGTGCAATTTAATAAGGAGGATGTTATGGTCAATAATGTCAAATGCTTTGGAAAAATCTAGAAGGATGAGGATAGTAAGGTTGTGATGTTCAATGGCATTTTGGAGGTCATAGGTCATTTTAAGGAGAGCGGATTGCGTTGAGTAACCAGGTCGAAAGCCAGATAGGAATGGATTGATGAGGGAACGTACGTTCCTCTAGGAAGTTGGAGAGTTGATTTTGGAAAAGGTATTATAACTGCTTTAAGAGGTTGGATAGGAGAGAAGTAGGATGGAAGTCGTACAGTGAGGTTATATATATATATATATATATATTTTTTTTTTTTTTTTTCTCTATGTGGTAACCCCACACAAGGATCATTTATTTGATTTTCCTTCATGCTCCATGCCTTAAAGACATACTACATGAATTACATTTGTTTACAATTGTTTCTTTTCTAGTTTTACATGATATACATTTTTAGTTCAAATTTATATACATTAACAAACAAAAATACAAAGAATAAACACACAAAAATTAAATCAGAATATTATATATTAAACACAGAAAGTCAATCCAACAAAGCCAATAAGAAATCACCCACGCTGCCCATCCCTGGTAAGTAAGTCGAATTCGTTAGATCTAATAAATCTAAGAAAGTCTGTCTTGAATTCAGTAAATAACTTTTATTCCGTCTCAGGCCAATTTCCACTTTTGATAACTATGCTTTTTATTAACTCAAATCACTGTCTGTCAAATCGTTTACATTTATATATTATATGTTTAAAATTTTGAACCTGTCCGTCTGTTTTATAATGTTGAATCTTTTAAGATATTGTTTTGTATTCCCGTTCTGTAAGTTTGTAGTCATTACTGTGAATGTGTCTGTAATTGTGAATTGAAATGTATGGTATAAATCTGTGTAAGCTTGGTGACTTAGCTGAAGTCATCCATATGTGATCCCATCTTTTGATGAAATCCAACTTTAAATTCATCTTAATATACGATAAAGGTGCTTGATGATACGATGGCGGCAAATCGTTTTTAGCTGCTTCTTTTGCAAGGCAATCGGCTCGTTCATTGCCCTCAATCCCACAATGTGCTTTTACCCATTTTAGAGTCACTACTTTCCCTACAGTTCTCATCATTAACAATTTGTTTCTAATTTGGTCAGTCAAGTAATCATGAATGTCCCAATTATTCATAGAGTCTAGTAGAACTTTGTTGTCTGTATATTTATAGTAACGTGAATGTTTGTTTGTAGAGGGTAGTCATATATGTATTTAGTCACCTTTAAAACAGCGAATTTTTCTGCCTGGTTATTTGAGAAATATGATTCTAATTTATATTGATGTTCTATATTCCTACCATCTTGAGCTCTGAACAACCATGCACATCCAACGTTCTCGCTGTCCTTACTACCATCAGTAAAAACATCAGTATTTTCAGAAGTAATTTTTGGTTCAGTCCATAAACTTGTTGCAGGGTGTAACCAAGATTTACAGTCAGTGATTCTTTCTATTTTGTCCAGGGTCAGGTCTTTGTATCCTCTCTTTCCTTTTCTAATGTTATATAAGGTCATTCGTTCTTTAATCTTCATTTGGATTGGCAACAGTCCTGCCAATAATATTGTGGCCTCAAATGATAGTGTACGATAGCCCTTACATATCTTAATCGCAATTAATCTCTGAAGCCTTTCCAACTTCACCAAATTTTTCTTACGTTCAACGGCCGGATGCCAGACATGCACAGCGTAGAGCATCTTAGGAAGTACAGCAGCTTCGTAAATTTCCTTTAACACTTCCAATCTGAGTCCCCATGTCGCTCTTGCAGCCACTGACAGTCCATTTATAATCCTTAAAGTGTTGTCATATAGATTATCTATATGTCTGTTCCAATTCAGTTTTCTGTCAAAGAGAAGCCACAAATATGATAATGTGTCACATTGAATTATTCTTACTGTATTGAGTCGAATATCCAATTCTGGTACAATTCTCTTTTTTGTGAAGATTATATATTTTGTCTTGTCTAGATTAAATTTAAGTTTGTTGTGTCTAGTCCATTGTCTCAGCCTTGATAATGTTATGTTTGCTATTGTCTGTAATTCATCGAAATCTCTTCGTTTTATAAGTAATAATAAATCGTCTGCGTATGCTAATAATGTTGAATTTTTCTGTAGGTCTATTTCGAAAACAGTATTTATTAAGATGTTCCAAAGTATAGGTGATATTGCTGATCCTTGAGGAGTTCCTAGCATCAATTTCTTGTCAATATAATGAAAGTTTGTTTGGATTGCAAGTTTTCTGTCAGAAAAATAATTGTGAATGATTTTGTATATGTTTTTTGGACATTTATATTTCTTTAGATTATTTAAAATCGCAGGCCACCAGGCGTTGTCAAAGGCACCCGCGATATCCAAAGAAACAACCAGTAAATTATTATTTTGCCGGAGTGTACTGGTGATATGGTCGTTCAATTCACTGAGAGCATCGTCAGTTCCTGATTGGGGTCTGAATCCAAATTGGTGTCGGTGGAGTATATTGTTACTAAGTGGATGATGCATTAATCTATTTTTTATTATTTTTCAAAAATTCTGCTCATTACAGGAAGCATACTTAGTGGTCTCAGTGAAAATGAATTAGCCTTAGGAATCAATGTTAATTTACCCACCTTCCAGCTTTTAGGAAATTCATTTCTTTTGAATAAGGTTTTATAAAGTCCAGTTATCAATTTTGGAAAGGAGTCAGCTATCTTTTTTATCATTCTTGGGTCAACTTTGTCTATTCCTGGTGCTTTCTTGTCATCCAATTTATTAATAACTTGTAATATTTCAAAATCCCGGATATTAGTATCATCGTCTTTATTAGGCGAGATGAGTATTTCTGTTCTCATTTGTCTGTGTTAGTGTCATCACTTGTATTGTCATCTTTGATGATCTTATTTAATATATGAGATTCAAAGTGGTAGTAAGGTTTGAGGTTTTATTTTATTGGATACAAACTTATATGGCTATTGTCACGCCTTTGAAGCAGTAGCAAATGTCTTCCAGGACTTTAATTTGGAACTTCTAATTAGCTTATGATATGCTTGCCTACTTTTGAGATAGATCACTTTCCTTGATTTCCTTATTCCATCGTCTTTTGTCCGCTGGTAATTTCTTCTTAGATGATTTGTCTCTTTACGCAAGCCAGTTAGTTCAGCGTTCCACCAAGGAACTGATCTTTTTCTAGTTCGACCTTTGAAATTGCCGGATCTTTTGAATGCTATATTGCAAGATTTTACGATAGATTTTATCATTGTATTTATTATAATATCAGTAGGCATTAGAGAAAACTCATTAAGAATCAGCTTTTCGGTCTCATAAACTGTCAATTCCTTCTTGTCGAGATAAAAACTGTTTTTCTAATTGATGTATTAAGTTAGTCAAGAATTTATTCCAGTCACCATTCTCTGTCAAATATATATAGTTTTTTGCTAGCACTCCAGTTTTATCATTTCCCTGTAAATGTAACTCATAAGCCAAATGTTATGGTCTGAAAAATTTGTTTCCCTAGAAATTGTCCAATTTTTTACAAGGTTATGTCTAATCAGTTTTGTATTAGATAATGTTAAATCAATATTACTTATTTATATTCATTAAGAACAAATCTTTCTCAACAATAAAAGTTTCCATATTTTTACCCCTTTCATTAGTTTGTTTGTCGAACCAATATTTAGATCTTGCATTGTAGTCCAATCCAATAATGATATTAGAATCTTTGAAATAATCCAAAACGCGTTCTATTTTTTGTAAATCCAAATTTATGTTTCGGGTGATATCAAAATAAGCACATATTATTATACATTTTAATTTACTGTATGATATTTCTATGCAAACAAAATCACAATCAGAATGTTGCAATATCATACAGGCATCAATGTTTTTATTGGTCACAACGACTCCAGCCCTGGGATTGCTTCCTATTGTTTCAAAAACCCTTGACTGATTATAACCTACAATTTTATTTAATCTTGTATAAGGTTCTTGGATTAATAAAACGTCTATTTGTTTCATGTGTATGTACTGGTGTAGCATGTTTAATGTGTATTTTGAATGATGTGTGTTGAGTTGTAACATGTTTAATTGTCTATGTACCATCCTTAAAAATTAATTGTTTACAGTCCCCAATAATATTTTGAACTATGTATATATTGTGGTTATTAATTACTCACTGTAGAGGAATTTTGTAGTTGGTATTAGATGCCAATTTCTGTATTTCTGTCAAGTACGACGGGCAGTTTCGGTCAAATACAGAATGTTCTGTGGGGCGCTTCTTTTGGCTTTTAGTGAACTTGTTGTAGTTTTGACAAATGATACATTTCATTTCTTGAGAAGTGCAGTCACTAGCCGCGTGTTGACCTCCGCAGTTCGAGCATACTATCGTCCCTCTGCAATCCTTGCTTCTATGGTGAAATTTAAGGCACTTGGTGCACCTTCTTATTTGGAAATAATCCTGAATTCTCACCTTTTGATGTCCGAGACTGATTCTAACAATAGCAATTCTTGAGTCACCGCATCAACCTCCAAAACAGCATGCCGACTGCTATTCTTTCTTGTAGTGAGGATAATCACAGGTCTTATTTTATCCTTTTGTAAATGAACATCGTCATTTTGAGCAGTTATGTAGTCGGTTATATTTTGTAAATTTATGTCTTCCTCAATGTTTCTCACAACACGAGGGTTTATTTTATGGTATGAAATTTTTCTTAAGCCTTTTATAGTTTGAGAAATTTTGTTGAGATCTTTCTCCCTGTCGATCTGTATTATTAATGATCCGTTTTTTGTTTCTACAACCTTTTGAAAAGGTATGTGTAAATCTTTTGGATTTACTAAAGACTTAAATTCGTTACAAATTTCATTCGGTTCTAATGATATTTTAGGTTTAATAATTGCCTTATGGGCTGTTCGATTTTGTGCTTTCATTACAACCCTTTGGGCTACTGCTGAGTAACTAATTCTGTTATTTAAAGAGAGGTTGTCTTTTTTAACAACCTCCCCGATTTCCAAACTAAATGACTGGTTACAAAGATTACCAACATAATTTTCCATCACTTCGATAGCTTTTCCTACCTTCGGTCGCAGATCTTTTCTCAAGAGATTGTAATCCAAAACCTCTTTTAAAGTCTTGATAGCGTAATTTAAATCCAGCACTCCACCGTCCATTTTGCTGGAGACCTGATGGATGTGATAGAACAAGCAATTCTCTCGATCTTGAACTTGACGATATGGATGGTGCGGTGGGGAGCTACCAGATCCAGCCGGCAATAAAACTATCCAAGATCGTTTTCCGTCTATCTCACCAATATATGTATATATATATATATATATATATATATATATATATTGCTTGGTTTTTATTTTGTTGTTCACTTCAGTTGTTAGCATGGATGCAGAAATTTTCATTTGAATTTTAAATTTCAATGACAATAAAAGTGTCGCAATATAAACAATTAACAAAGCTACTACCAGAAGAGGGTTGGAAGTGATGTTTTCATGTCAATCTCTGTTGGGTTATAAATATTTCTCCTCAACTGGTAGAAGAAGCAACAGTCATTCCCCTGCAATCAGTGAATGTACTCTAAAATGGTCTCAGTTAACTTAACAGATATACTAATGAAAAGGTAACAATAAAAATGTTAACATCGTTAATGTATAAATTAATTTTGTTTTGTTTTTAATCATGAAATTACCTTTCAAGGTATTTGTTATATGATCATAATAGTTCTGCATGTTTTTTTATTTTAAAAGAATCCATCAAAATTAATTAACTGGTTACTTGAATGATTAATTTTGCATGAATTTTCTTAAATCATTTCTTTTGAATGCATAAATGACTAATTAATAAAATAACTTTTAACCTTGCACCCCTGATAAAAGTTTTATTTTTATTTTTTTTGATTTTGTACTTTTTATTTTTGTATTGTTTCTTTTTTCTTTCTTTTTTTCCATTCTGGAGAAGGTTATAAATTTCATTTTGTTCCTTGTTATTTTGCTTTTACAAATGAACTGATGTTGTTTAGTGTTATATGACAGGGTGTTTACTAGGTAATGATGACTGGGACTGAACAAACAGAAATCAATCAACCAACGAACAAAAATGAAGTTAAGTGTGCTACAATCTACTTCAGAAAGCGTGGCTCAGCCACTTCTAGTGGTACTCGAGTTTCAACTATAAATGTTGGTTTAGCTGGAAATAGGCAGATTATCCAAAGAAAACCACGCTTACAAAATTTTCCAGCTACCAAATACATTTCAGAAAAATAGATCTTGTAAATTAATATTGTATATTTATTCAACAAAAAAAAGAAAGATATGTTTTAATTTTGTAAATTATTGTATTGATTTGTATGTAAATACTTAATTATTAAATGTATATTTTATTAATAAATATTTTGATCATAGTTATTTGTGTATTGAATATCCTCAAGTTGCTTCCATTTATCCATTTCATAAATTTCATTTATATCCACTTTTAACGGTATAGTTTATGGCTATTTATTTTTACTTTCACTTAACGTATATATGTAATATATAGTAAGGGTAAGTATTGCGATCGTGAAAATTTTTGAATCTCAGTTTTCAACGGAAATACATGTTTTGAGGTCCCCTGAGTCCAAATAACCAAGTGTTGCAAAATGGTTTGTGTGTGTGTGTTAACAGTCTAGCTCATAAACGAAAAGTAGTACGAAACTGATATTAAGTATTTAAGGTTTGTATATGGGCCGCATGTGACAGCAACTTTTTTGTTAAAATCGGCTTACCGGAAGTGCCACTTTATATGAACGCTGAAACACATGTTTACAATTTTCTCAAAAACGCCTCTAACGATTTTGATTAAACTTGGTGTATCATTATATAATTAAGTGGTCTTTAATATCATTTAAGTCTTATCCCCGTTGATGTCACTTTGCAGGGCTTAAATGCTCAATGTTCATATATGTCTTCCTCTAAAGTACCTTTAATATGGTTTATTTTAAAAAGTTAATCATTTCACATTATTCAGAGTTATAAAAAAATGTTACATATAACTTTTGAAAGAATTTGATAAGTTAATAAAGGAGAAAAAAAAAAATGCAGAAAAACCTACGTTTCTATAGACTGTATGGTATATATTGTATGTTGTATATGGTTTTTAAAAGTTTATGGAATTTCCTAAAAAAAAAAAAAAAAAAAAAATCGTTTCTCCGAAGAGGCGAAAATTTGGATAAATTTAAAATGTACTCTTTTAATTGTTGAGACTAAAAAAAACCTTTTTCTACAGATATTTAATAAAGTCTCTTTCCTAAGAACATCTTTCATAAGAAATAAGTACCTAAATTTATACCTTTATTCTCAGTTCTATATTTCAACACTGCAATCACCACCTCCGGAATCAACTTTCTCATTGTCTGCATAGATAACTTTTTCAACTAAAAATATCACTAAAATGACATCACTCAAAAATGTTAAAATTGGAGTTAGTCATTCTGTGGTTTATAAAAGCAAAGAAAGTTGTGTGGTTTATAAAAGCAGACGGAGTGACTAGATTTTTATTGCCTGTCGACGATATATTAAATAGACATATTGTAATTATAATGGTTTTAATGGCTTGTTATCTGTAAGCTTTAAGCTTTAGCTCCGTTTAAAATGTACTTAAAAATTTTTATAATAGCCCAGCATTGCCAGAAAATAATTTCTATTCAAAGTAGATTGGTAAGTGAAAGTTGTGTGTTGCACGCACCAGATTTTTTATACTTCTATCTTTCTTTCTTGACAGGTTCTTCTATTGATTCCTCTATTTCTCCCTTCTTTTCTCAACTTGTGGGCATAACACAAGATAGTGTTTTAAGCCCTCTTCTATTTTTTATCTACACATCTGATATCTCTGAGCACCCTAACACCATTCTCTATAGCTTTGCTGACGATTCGCCAATTCTTTCCTCTCACAGAAATCCCATTATCACTTCAATAGCCTTTCAAAATCACCTGCACGACCTTGAAAAATGGTTTCACAAATGGAGAATTAAAATCAATTTCAGCATGTCACCTCATGTTAGCTTCTTCTTGAGGAAGATCTTGTGTCCTGTTGTGACAATAGACAATAAACCAGTTCCCTCAAAAGCACATATACGGTATCTTGGACTATACTTGGACAAAAAACTCACCTAGAACATTCACACTAAATTTAAAAAACAAGATCTGACCAGACGATACAAACAACTGTCACATCTTTTAGACTACAGATCTCCACTCAACTAACTAAAAAAGCGACTAATCTACACCACCGTACGAAGACCTATTTGGACATATGGAGCAGAACTTTAGGGTTCCGCAAAACACACACACAAACAAAATTCAAACCACACAATCCAAAATACTTCGTAAAGTCTTCAATGCTCCTTGATTTATTTCAAATCACACCATACACACAGACATGAACATACCAAAAGTAAAATCATACATACACAACATTTCATTCTTATACTCTCAATCATCCAAATCCACTCGTTCTATCTCTATCTTCCTCCCTGTTACCTGGTGAGCCTCTATGACTAAAAAGGCAGTGGCCTAGAGATCTTCTGCTGACAAGTTAAAAAAATATTAAGAATACAAGAAGATAGAATAAACTCCAACACATTTGCTTGATGCGTTACAACGCAGTGGCAAATTTAATGGAAAATAAATAAATAATTTCTCTGTATAATCAACGTTTCAACCCTCTAAAAATAAATAATTATGGCATTAAGTAATTTTATTCATGCATAACTAAAATTTTCTAGAAAACTAAATGTTGACTTGAGATGTAATTGAATTCTAAACTTAAAAAAAATGAAATAATTAACCGCCAAACACCTCAATAATGTCATTCCTAAGCTTCACTAATTTAGAGCATCCTTGTCTAATAAATGATTTATTTTTTATTACCTTCTTAAGGTACTAGTGAGAGGGAAGAGGCTTTCTGAATGAAGCCCCCAAATAATAATAATAATAATAATAAAAGGCTTAGGGAACCCGAAGGTTCGATGCCGACACCACCAATCGCTTATTACACACCCCTCTACCGTTCGCCGTCCAAACCCAGTTCCTTCAGATCGGCTTTAATGCAATCTTCCCACCTTCGCTTCGGTCTACCCCTCGGACGCTTACCATTCGGCACAGCAAATATTAACCTTTTAGGAATTCTCTCGTTACTAAGCCCAACAACTTTACAAGCCCATTTGATTCGCCTCGATGAAATTACATCAATTATATTACCCGGATACAGTTCACGCAATTCGGGTTGTGTAACCGTCTGAACTCTCCGGTAAACTCATCTCTCTTAGGTCCGAATATTCTACGCAATACTTTATTTTCAAAAACCTCCTCTGGAACTATCGGATCCAGCGTTGCCCCAAAACGTACTATTTTCGAGATAACGCAAGGCATAGGGTTCGCATCCACACAACCTTACATTAATTGTAGTACTGTCATTGAATACATGTCTCGCTTAGTCGACTTGAGGTCTCTATGATCGAGAGATATTATTATTTTATACGAGAGATATTATGATCGAGAGTTTATATTATTTATCGATGGTGTTTTTGATCGGCAAGCCATATCATCGTCAATTTTTCACCAAATCTCAAGATTGAGCCACCAATTTCGAAGGCTTCCTTCTCCTTCAGGCGGACAAAATAGTCCAATCATCCCGAAAATTCAGCCAAAAAAGTTATAAAAGAAAACAAACTTTATTTGCGAATAACTAAAAAATTTCACACTTTTCCCTTGGTTATGCCCGTAATTATATAAAAGATTACTAAATTCCCTACACAATGAAAAAAAAAATCATTGAAATCGGACAATTTTTAGCAAAGATACAGCTTACTGAAATTTGTAAACATGAAGATTTAAATTAATTTTTGTTTTCTTTGTCGATTATATTTATCGATAAAGTAACATTTGATTTCTTTATCTTTTGATAGATTGCATCATTTTATTTTCTTATTAATCTGGCATTTGATAACAATATGCTGTGCGAATTTTTCGCACTGGACTACTAGTTGTTCTTGTTATTCTAGGACCTCATAAAAATTATTTCATGCTGGTAGCTTTATTTTCCTCGAGAATAATTACACATAAAAAAAAATCCCAAAAATTAAATCCTGCATTGGCTACCGCTATTCTTGTAAGAAGTTATCATTACTTAGCTATATTATATAAGTACATGATGGAGCAGGACATTGGGGGAAAGGTCATAGCCTGCCCAGTTGTGAACATTGTGGGTTCTATTCCCTCCAATATTTATTTCTCCGCAGCCCTGGTAATGAATTTTATGGTAAATGTGTCAAGGTAGCCATCAGGGAGGGTTTGGCAAAAAAGGACCACAAAGTCCACTTCCTGGACTAGTTTCTCCCACCAGCACAGGCAGATCTACAGAAGGGAGGAAGGGCTTTCCAGCTGAAGCCCTCCTCCCCAAAATGGTAAAATATAACCATTTCTTTTGAAATAAATTGACTCGAAAAATATCATTGTTCGTGTAATTAGAAATAGAAATAGAAATAGAAAAATAACTTTATTCTGGGACACAGTCCCTTGAGAATAACAAAATAGAACAAAATTAATATATTACATCTGGCCAAAATAAAATCAATCGAAAAAAAGAAATAATGTAAAAAAAATATAAGGTAAAAATTCTATATACAAAACAAACTAAACTATATACAAAACCATTAATACTATGACAAGACACTTAAAGCTGTTTGCTCTTATAGACCAGTATACACTTTTACGAAAAAAATAAAGAATTAAAAAAATAAAAATGTATCAAATTCTCTATTAAAATCAGCTCGAATGGTTAGCAACTATCTGACTGTTTTTGGGATAGGAATTGGAATAGGAGGGTTTTGAATGTGGATATGGATGGGGAATGTCGAATTTTGATAGTGAGGGAATTCCAGAAATTGACAGAGCGAACAATAAAGGAATTTTGGAATGAGGCAGATCTGTGAGAAGGCATGTAAATGTTAAAAGGTCGAGATCTTGTGGACAGGGAATGGACTGAGGATTTGAACTGGAGAAGGTTGTAGGCGTAAGAAGGACGATGGTTGTTGATGATTTGGTAGAGGAACGTACCTAGGAAATATTGTCTTCGGAAGGAGGGGAAAAGCCACTTTAACTCAGCGTAGTGGTGAGAAACATGGGAGTATCTTGGGGCCCCGATCACAAATCTTACGCAACTGTTCATTAGTCTACTATTAATTACATTTAATAGTACTTAAAGAATCACTTAAACACCCTTTCATGAAGGTAATTTGTTTTTTCCAAAATAATTATCACTATATATTCATATATAAAGCTTCTTTGCTGAAGCCCCCCACCCCCCAAAAAAATTAAATCCTTAATTTGTTAGTACCTATCAGTAGTTATATTATTTTGTATTGAATAAAATATTATTATTTCTACATATTAGTTAAGATTCATTTACTTTAAGTGATTATTTTGCAACAATTGTGAAGGTCCCTCTTAAAACACAAGGTGAATGAGACTTCCATATTCTTTCTGAGGAGATGAGGCAAATATTTGGACATTTTGATATTGATTACTCTAAATGATATTAATATAAATACAATGTTTAGGGTTTGAGATCTTTTAAACTTTTACAAAATTTATCTCAAAAAAAGTTTGAAAATCATTTTTTGGTTATAGATGGTAACACTGAAGACGATGTTGATTGTAACCTTTATTCTTGTAACAGTTGCTTACCCTTCCGAAAACGTGGTTTGTGTGTGTATTATTCTCTGGAGTGTTGTAACTTAGTTAAATATGGTTCGGAAACTAAAATATCATGAGAAGAAATTGCTTAAGAAGGTGGACTTTATATCATGGGAAGTGGACAATAATTTACAGGAGGTGAAAATAATGAAAAAGTACTTTGTTCAAAGCAGAGATGACTACACCAAGTACAACAAACTATCTAGAGAAGTAAGAGAACTCGCTCGTAAAATAAAGGAGATTGACAATGATGATTCTTTCAGGGCAGAATGCAGTGCACAGCTATTAGAGAAACTATATATAATGGGTCTTATCCCAAATAAATGGGATTTGGAAAATTGCAATAAAGTTAGTGCTTCTTCCTTTTGTAGGAGAAGGTTGCCAGTTATTATGAAAAGTATGAATATGGCTGAATCAGTTAAAATGGCCACACAGTTTGTGCAACAAGGACATGTTAGAGTTGGAGTTGAGTGTGTAACTGATCCTGCCTTCTTAGTTACTCGAAACCTAGAAGATTTTGTCACGTGGGTGGATTCATCAAAGATCCGAAAGCATGTTCTTGAATATAATAATCTTAGAGATGATTATGATATGGGTATTTGAAACTATCACTTTATTCTCAAAAATATTTATTTTGTAGGAATAAGATGCAACTTTGTTTTTATGCTGTAAATATTTGTATTTTTTATAAATAATATATTTTATTGTTATTTTTGTAAATCATTTCATTATTTTTTCCTTGTAAAATGCTATGTATTTTACCAATTATGTTTTCATATTTGAGGAACTCATACTAAAAATGTGGTAACTGATAAAGTGAAATTTTTCATAATTATATTTGCCAGTTACAATGCTATACCTTCAAAATCTGTCACTGTATGGTAAGACAAACATTATTCGTTGAAGAACTTAATTTCCTATAGAGTCTATGTATCACCAGGCTAAGGAATCTGGTGTTACCAAAAACCTCAATTTTCATGACCAGGGTTAAAGCTATTATTAGATATCTAAGGACATCATATTCTAGACTATTATTTAGAACTGATTTATAGGAACATGTGAAAAGGGAGCGGGGTAGCTCAGTGGGTGAGCACTGACTTCCAGAGCTCAAGATCCTAGGTTTAAATCTCGGCTGAGGGGGAAAACCTGGATTTGAGCATGATTTCGGCCCAATCACCTCCCTGCACAACTATTGGCCTTGTAACAGTACTTCTTCACATAGTACCAAACCCAAGACCTTTCTTGGATTGTAGTAGTACAGGTGTTTTTTTATGTGTAAACTAGTTTAACTGACTTATAAAAATTATTTATGACTTTAAAGTAACACGTTTAAATTATATATATATTTGAGAGTTGGGGGTGGACTGTTAAAATTATTAGGACGAATAATGGTCAAGATGTGCATTAAAAAAAAATTCTTTATTGGTTTTGTTGATGTTTTGACCCAAACATGTGGGTCGTCATCAGGACAAGAACTTAAATAGCCTTCAAACCATTGCCCTAATGAGAAACCACATGTTACGAGACGGGAAACTCAAAGATATTTTTGACTAAACATCCTGACCATTATTCATGCTTATAATAAGATTTATAATTTTAAAAAAAAAATCAGGAATGGTCTTAAAATAAATAGGGAAATGCGTTTTATAGTCCAATGGTTTAAAGAAAATAATTTGTCCAAACTATCCCACTATCACCAGTTTACCCTCTTATTGGATATCCACTTTATAGAGGCTGGGTGTACCTCTGGAGGGTTTCCACTCCTGATTTAACAGAATGTTAAAGCCTATACAATTAATGTATTGTGTGTATTAAAAAGTTAATATATTGTAGCCTTTATATTTCTATATCATGTAGTGAGTTTTAGGATACAACACATTTAATAGTTTCTTTTTTTGAGAAAGCTTAGTAATCAATATTATAATAAAAACCTTGAAACTGAAACTCAAGAGTATCACCATACTTTTATTACATAGTTTCCATATGTACTGCCGAGGCTATAGCAATACTCGCCTCTAAAGTATGCCATATCTGCAGAACCTTCTCGTGTGATTGTTTTCTCTGATGGCCAAAGTGGTTGCCTCTATCAAGAATGTTCACAGCTACTCTCATGCTACTATATCTGAAATATTTAATTTACTATGTCAGTTAGATAATAGGAGCATATTATTTGAATAATAGTGTATAGTGGTAATGTATTTAACGACAAGCTTGCCAGAGAAATGGGTTTTACCAGTAATCGTCGACTGTAGGCATCAGTGAGAGATACTAAGGCTTATTTAAATAGATACTGGCAGCAGAAATGGGAAAAAGAGTACTCTACCAGCGTTAAAGGGCGTTATTATAAAGCTGTCTAACCTCAAATCCCACGATTCCCTTGGTTCCGATCCTATAAAGCTTCCAGAAAATTCCTAACTACCATAACAAGCCTTCGCCTCAACCACAATAGCCTGTCATCCCATCTTTAAAATAAACATCTTGGACTCTTCTTATTGCTCCTGCGACCATTTCTCAATAGCCGATGAAAGACAAGTTCTCCTTTCCTGTCCAAATACATCCACTGACTGTGGTTCTTTCTACCATTTTCTCATCAAAAACAATATCCTTCTCTCTACAATTCTTACTCTAACTCATAGACCAAAAATTATTTAAGCCTTATCACTTCTAATAACATGAACTGTTAAGCATATGAATTGATTGGTATGAATTTTTTTTAGCATTTATTATTTAATCCACACCTGTCACAATAAGCTGATGTGATCTTTATTGATAGAATTGGCATGAGGGAGGTCAGTACCTACTCCTAACTTAAAATAAAAGAGAAAGTTAATCCAGGAGATCCCTTAGCCAGTCTACTTTTCAGCCTTCGTCGGGTGTTTTCTGACATATGTCTCCTGGCCATGTTTTTTGGTATGAAATATAAATTGGTATATTGGCAGATATGCCCATGCATAAAGCCACAAAAAAAAAAAAAAAAAAAGCTTCAATTTAAAACAATTTTAATGACTTTTTTTTTTAATCATAATTGAATTGTGAACATTCTTAATAAAATCATCAGAATCAGTTTTAGTTGAACCTGTAAAACAAAAATTGACTTTTTATCCACTTACTGAAAACGACTGATGTCCTTTGATAAGAAGCCAGTCATGTATTTAATTTCATAAATGGTTGACATTAAATAAAACTATGCTTTAATTTTTATAAATTTGATTTATTTTTTGGACATGAAAGAAATACAATTTACTCAGAGATAGCATACTTTGCATAGCATGTTACAAATACAGCTTGTTAAAGGATAGTAAATTACAAAACAGGACATCACTCGTTTTCAGTAAGTGGATAAAAAGTCAATTTTTGTTTTACAGGTTCCACTCAAACTGTTTCTGATGATTTTATTTAAGAATGCTCTCAGTTCAATTATGATTTTTAAAAAAGTCATTAAAATTGTTTTAAATTGAAGCTTTTTTTTGTGGCTTTATGCATGGGCATATTTGTCAATATACCAATTCATATTTCATATCAAAAAACATAGCTAGGAGACATGTCTGAAAACACCCTATGAAGGCTGAAAAGGAGACTAGCTAAGAGATCTCCTGGATTAACTTTCTCTTTTATTTTAAGTTAGGAGTAGGTACTGACCTCCCTCATGCCTGACATACCAATTCTATCAATAAAGATCACATCCGCTTATTGTGACAGGTGGGGATTAAATAATAAACGCTAAAAAAAAAAAAAAATTCATATGCTTAACAGTTCATGTTATTAGAAGTGATAAGGCTTAAATAATTTTTGGTCTATGAGTTAGAGTAAGAATTGTAGGGAGGGGGATATTGTTTTTGATGAGAAAATGGTAGAAAGAACCACAGTCTTTTGATGTATTTGGACAGGAAAGGAGAATATGGCTTTCATCGCCTATTGAGAAATGGTCGCAGGAGCAATAAGGAGGGTCCAAGATGTTTATTTTAAAGAGATGGGTTGACAGGCTATTGTGGTTGAGGTGAAGGCTTGTTATGGAAGTTAGGAATTTTCTGGAAGCTTTATAGGATCGGAACCAAGGGAATCATGGGATTTGAAGTTTGACAGCTTTATAATAACGCCCTTTCACGCTGGTAGAGTACTCTTTTTTCCATTTCTGTTGCCAGTAACAATTTAAATAAGCCTTAGTATCTCTCACTGATGCCTACAGTCTCTAACGGATCCAGCATTTAATTTTGGGGAGGGCTTCAGCCCGAAAGATTTTTCTTCATATACATATAACGATAATTAATTAGAAAAAAAAGAAAGAAATTAACTACCTATATGAAATAGTGTTTAAGTGGTTCTTGAAGTCCTATTAAATGTAATTACACGAACAAGAATACTTTAAGAGGTAGTTTTTAATATTTTTTTCTGTAAAACATGGTTATATTTTACCACTCTTTTTCCCATTTCTATTTAAGTATGCCTCAGTATCTCTCACTGATGCCTACAGTCGACGATTACTGGTAAAACCCGCTTCTCTGGCAAGTTTGTAATCCTTGTCGTTAAATACATTACTACTATACCCTTTTATTCAAACAATATGTGCATTTATGCTCCTATTATCTAACGGGCATAGTAAATTAAATATTTCAGATAAGTAGCATGAGAGTAGCTGTGAACATTCTTGATAGAGGCAACCACTTTGGCTATCAGAGAAAACAATCACACGAGAAGGTTCTGCAGATATGGCATACTTTAGAGGCGAGTATTGCTATAGCCTCGGCAGTACATATGGAAACTACTCCCAGTAGCTTAAACAACTCTGACGTATCTTCTAATAAATTTTACAAAGCTGAACCATTTTCAAATCCTTGCTAGCAGCCATCAGTCTATAATGTCAACACTTGTTCACAATACCCACTGAAGGCCGCTTCTTCTATATAGGAAGGGAAAACTGACATATTTGATACTTCATTGGGATTTGGTATAGCAAAATTAGTTTGACTGAGGAGAGGAAAAACATCAGTAACGAATCTGGGATGGGAAGAAGATGAAAGAATAGAAAGGTTTAAAAGAGCAAGTATTGTATAATTGCTGACTAATGGAAATGGTTTCTTTATTTTTGCCAAAATCTATGGGAATTTACCAGCTCAGCTAGTGTGAGAGTTGTAAGGTGCAAAGAACAGTCCAACATCATCCAAGACTACCCAGTATTTAAGAATATAAGGAAAAAACGTCTGCCAAGTAAGGTCGGTATAGTTTCCTCACCGTTTGTATTTGCTAAAAAATATCTATATTACAAGGTCTAAATTTTTTCGTATGAGCATAAAATCTCTAGGAGAAGGCGTTTTTGGAAATTCAGTAATCCCTCAACATATACGGGATTGATATCCATGTGTTTTGTTCTTCAGGAAATACTAAATGCGAAAAAGTTCCAAATATACAGCTTGCATATTTGATGATTCGGGATAAAAAAAAAATCGAGTGCATACTAAACATGTAGTTCACTACTATTACTGCAAAAATTCGTATGTAAATATTAAGTGCTTTACAAGAAAGCACATATGAGCATAAAGTCTCTAGGAGAAGGCGTTTTTAGATATTCAGTAATCCCTCAAGATACACGGGTTTGATATCCATGGGTTTTGTTCTTCAGGAAATACTAAAATGAGAAAAAGTGCCGCATATACAGATTGCATATTTGATGACTCGGTATAAAAAAAAAAATCGAGTGCATACTAAACATGTATTTCACTACTGTTAGTGCAAAAAGTCGTATGTAAACATTATTTGCTTTACAGGAAAGCATTACCAATAATCTCCCAATGATCATTTTCCATATTTTGAATTCGTATTAAAGAATTACCAATATGATTACTCAACAATGCGTTAATTGGATCAAAGTTGATGCGTACTATTTTTCTTTTTGCATTACTATATATATATACATTTAGTAATGCATTATGAAAATAGAAATAAAAATGTTCCTGGAGTGAAGATATTTTATATTACTCGATGTAATATCTTAAGATTTATCAGATTGGTTTATTCACTTAAACCCTGTTTAAAATATTATACTCAACAAGATAGTGTATTCCCTTAGATCGGTATTTGAGCTATAAAAAGTATTTGATTTGGCCCACTTTCGTTTAGTTAAAAAAAAAAAAGATGTACATTGTAAATGTATATCTCTTTGTTAAGCAATCTTCTTGCTTAACCTACTCATAACCTCATACCTGAGTTACACGAGGTTTTAAATGTAAACATGGTAGATTTAGTTTTTTACAGTTCTGTTTTTTGTTCGAATTTTGTTATTAGTAATAATTAACTTTTAATACGATTTTTCAAAATGTCACATTCTACGCAATTTTTAGCTCCATATTCTCTGTGCCCATTAATAGAGTATAAGAATTTTCTTGGAGTTTCTGAAGATGCTCTTAGTGATTGTGTAATTGTGACTCTTTCAAGGAATATGGTGATAAGATTCAGGGTAAATTTGGTTTAAAAAAATATTTATTGTGGCCATTAATAACAGCTTGCTTGATGTGTAATTTTCTTTTTAGTTATCTGATCAAAAACAAGTGAGTTCTTGGGGAACAAAAAACAAGCTCACAGCTCCAGTAGTTTATGACCATTTTGACAATAGATTTATAGGAATCTTTAATGGAGATGAAGTAGCTTTCTGGCAGGACAGCTTAGAACAATTAAATAAACTTAAGAAATTTAAGGTATGCTCATTTTGCTTCGTTTTATTATCTATAAATTCTAACTTAAGAATGATTTATTTGTGTGGTTCCTTTCCTGTCCTATTCTAAAGAAGTGGTTATCAACAATGATTTCTTTGACATTGCATACCAATTTGCAATATTTTTCCAAGAGTTTCTTCATAAACTGAAATCGCTTCCTTGTTTTCCCTTGATTATACTACGTTAATTTTTACCATACAAATTTTTTAATTTATTGCTAAAGGTATTTAAAACTTACATCAATTCTATTCTCAATTTATATTCTCACTAAAAAAGAACAGAACAGCTACAACGAGCCTATTATTGAGGAAATTGAACACGAAATTGTGAAACCTAACTTTGATATTCTATTACCATTATTTTTGTTCTTTTAAACTAATTATTCATGTTTATTTACTACTTCACAAGTGTCACTACAACATTATCAATGGGCTATAGATTGCATTGTTCATGGAATGCCACAGCTAACCAAGTGTCTGTTTTTTTTACAGATTACGCTATATTTTTAATAGCATTTTAGTTTTCTAACTTATTACTATCATGATTGACTGGACTTTTTTAAATTAAACATAATACATATTACAATCTCAGTAAACTTGGAATTCATTAAAAATAATAGTGATTAAATTTAGTGAACAAATTAAATGTTAGAAAAGAAAATACTAACTTAATAATGCACCAACAAAAATAAATAAATTAAATGAACAAGATCACAAAAGAAAAAAAAATAAACAATATATGTAAATTCCATTTCTTTTTGTTGACCAGTAGAAATATAGAAGTTTACAAACGTGTTTATCTTTTTAAGTAATTGTTACTAAAAATATTAACATTGTATCTTATCTCTGTCCACTTGTTAATATGATTAGTTTTTATGAAAGAAAAAAAAATTGCTGAAGATTAATTTTTTAATAATGCCCTAAATATTTCAAATTATATTTTATTAAATGGTGTCTAGTTGTATCTTATTCCTAAAAGATTTATATCGGATGCTTTGTTTATATCTTTATGCATATACCCAAGTTTTTTATCATTTGATCATATAAACAATCAAATTTTTTTTGTCTCCAGATCAATTATTTTGTCTAATTTGTTTATTTTTTTGTGTTGGAAATGTGATCTGAATTAACCTATCAAAAGATAGCCTCACTCGGCTTACTCCAGAATTCCACCAACGGTGTGATCTATTCATCCATCATGTTGGGGTGATACTTGTGAGTTAGTTCTCTCTTAGTTGTACCTCACATTTGTTAAGTGTACAGACTGGACAAAATGATCAGAATGGACTAATTATTTAATTCAAAATTATCTCACTAATTATAATTAAGATAAAATTAGCACATAGTATTCAATTTTTGTTAGCAAATTACATGAACATTTTATCAAACTCATAGTAAATTTATTTGACATGCTTATAGCCGTGTAGATATATTAGAAAAAAAAAAGTTTTTAATTTGTTATTATGTTTAGTTCACTTGGCTGATACATAGCGTTGTATCATCTAAAGATGTACCTCCACACATAGTGTATATGAATGGAAATGTATGTCCTTTAAATGTTGACCGAGAAGCACGAAAGGATCCTGAAGGAAAAGATTTTATTTTAACAACAGAAAATATTGAGGATGTAAAACTTGTCAACATCCATGGCAGCCCCTTTGTTGCAATGCATGTGATAGGTGCTCAGGTAATGCAGTTATATATATTTTTATATCCTTAATTTTGAAATTTTTAATTTAGTTGATTCAGTGAGTTCTTAATTGCTCAAATTTTAAGGAGATGAGAAATCATTTATTACTTTTATGTATGAAAGAATATAAGTTGTTGAGATTTAACTGTAATTGTTTCTTAATTAACTTATCATAAAGATGGGATTGAAGGTAATGCTTTGTCTGTTCATGATTTCAGGGTAGTAGTTGTTTGCATTTCATACCCATTTCAGATGAAAAAGAAAAATTTACAATCAAGCTTGACCGAAATGATGATTTAAAACTGATTGGTCATACTGTAATTGAATCAGAAACTACAACATATTTAATTCAGCTATGTAAGTTACTAAATTAAATTTAATTACTAATTTAACTTAAATTTTAAATTTAATTTAAATAATTATAAAAAATCTCAAAAAAAATATGAATAACCTAAACAACATTGTTTATCATTAAATTTTGAGTTTCATACAGTGAAGTCATGTTAACTTTGATGAATCTTTACATCTGTGGCACCTGTGAAAAGTGTGTTATCTGCAATTTTGTGGCTTTTTATGGATTTCACTAGAAAGCTAATTTTCCTCTCTCTTTGTATCTAATATGCGTAGATATGCAGCTTTTACAGAGATGAACATTCCTGTGTAAATCATGGGTTGAATCTCAAAAAAATTTAAGTTGCATCTATAAAAATACCAATCTTTCAATTGCGTTTTTCCGTAAGTATTATTTTTGCACTTAACACAGGTGTCATAGATATATATTATAATGGATTTAAAATTATAAGACTTAGGAATTACTGTTACTTGATCTAATTAAATAAAATATATATATGTATATTCAGATTTGTCAGGGGGATACAGAGATGTGTCTCCCACCTCTACGCAGTGTTAGGTTGGTTCTTCCCTTCCGTAGATAATATTTCCTTGCCACATTTCTTTATCAGATTATCACCAGCCATAGCCTCTCCTATGCTTATGATTTTCTCCAATTCAAGTCCTCTGTTCACTCTCTTATCATAAGATCCCGACCTTCTGACTTTTATTCCCCTTTTCACAGATCTGCCTCTTTTCAAAACTCCTTTGTTGTTCGGTCCACTAATTTCTTGGATTCCTTCCCTTTAAAAATCTGTCAAGCTTATCCATCTGTCCCTCCTTATCCGCCTTTAAGCAGACCATACACGGTAATTCATGAATGAATGTCACAAGAAGTTCCAAGATTGCCCGCGATTGCTTTGATCATGAAGACCCTTACACGTTCAATCATTACTGATCATTACTTATCGTTGCTAATACCAACTTAGCTCAGTTGTAAACAAAGAAACAGCATAGATATGCTTATTTGGACCTTGTTATTTATAATATTGGGCATCAAGAGAAAAACGGAGATATAATAATTACTTCCTAGTGCCTGAAAATCGTTTGAACCAGAGTTAGAAAAATATAAGTCAACTACATACAAAAATCTAGGAAAAGTATTACGAAAATAATAAATTTGTTAAGAAAAATTGAAAAATTAATAGCAAATAAACACAACAGTTAAAGATTTTTTTTCTATAAGTAAATTGTGAAGTTTCCACTTTTTTTTCTCTTCAATTTATTGTCTACTTGACTATTTAAAGAAAAAATAGTTGAAAATGGTTAATAATAATATAGACTAGGGATATAAACAACTATTTACTTAATAACGAGACCTAGGTAAACTAACCTATCTAGTAGTAGTCTCATAGAAAATCGTTTTGACAAAAGTTAGTAAAATATAAGTCTACTACTTACAAAAATTAAGGAAAGGTATTGCGAAAAAAATAAATTTGTTGAGGAAAATGGGAAAAGAACTGATAAATATACACAACGATAAAGTTTTTTTTTTTTTCCTAAAGTAAATTGTGAAGTTTCCTCATTTTTTTTTTTAATTTTTTGCCCACTTGACTATTTAAAAGAAATAGTTGAAGATGGTTTAAAATTATAAACAAGGGATATGAAAAATTATTTAACTATTTACATATAATGAAAATCAGAAATTTATAACGGTTGTGAGGCCTTTGTAACCTAACCTATCCAGCAGTATGGTTGGTCTCCCCAGCCCATATGTTTAGTCGGTCTCCCCTCCACTTCTTGTGAATGAACCTTTGATTTCCGGATGTTCGGAAATCCGCAGCGCACCACCATCAGTACTTCATTCACTACCTTACACGACAATTCGGAACGTCATTAGTGCAATTCCGATTGACAGTGTAGGGTCCCCTTTAAAACTCTTTTATTCAAATTCCTATTTACAAAACAATCAAAAGACGGCTAACCACGTGTCAAGTTGTGTTAAGTTTCAGTGCCTTGTTTAAAAACTAATGCTTTCTTTAAATATATATATATATATATATATATATATATATATATATATATATTATATATATATATATATATATTTTTTTTTTTTTTTTTTTTTTTTCTCATAAACTTGTATATATATTTTTCATACCATTTCGTTTCTGTTCTACAAGAATTTTATGCTCATTAAATTGCTTAATTTGTTTATTTTCTTCTTCTTATTTTTTGTAAATGTTTTAATTTTTACTAAGATACAATAATAAATCTTCATTTCTTTATATTTTACTTTTTTTATATTTACTATGTGCTCATCTATTATAGGAATCAATTTTTTTATTTATTGCTTTTCTTTCTATTTTGTTAATTATTTTTAATCAATTTTTTTAGGTGAACAGTGATTATTTTATTTTATTTCTTGTATGTATTATATATAGTTCTAAGTATTTTGTATATAGTTTCTTTAGTTTGGTTTTGCATATTTTGTTAGTTAACGTTAGGTTTTTTTATTTTTTTAATGTAACTCTTTTTATTTAATGTAGCTGTTCTGGCCAGAAGTATTTATTTTGTTCTGCAACCTTCTGTTATTCTCAGGAGACCTGTTATTTCCAGAATAAAGTTCTATTTCTATTTCTATATTTACAAATATATATATATATATATATATATATATATATGATACAGTCATCATATATATATATATATATATGTATATACAGTCATCATATATATATATATATATATGTATATACAGTCATCATATATATATATATATATATATATATATGATCATATATATATGACTGAGCACCCCAACTATTCTTCTCTTCATTATCCACGACAGTCAACCAATTACCAATTATTATATATATATATATATATATATATATATATATATATATATATATTGTGGCTCCAACTAATATGAGACGGGCCTCATAGGGCCCCACACAAAAAACTTACAAGATATGGGTTTGAGGTTGGAGAATAAAAAAAGACCATTTGCTTTTGGAACAAGTTAAAACAATTAACTTTTATTAACCCTAAGAAAGATAATACAAAGAGATATACTTGTCAAGCAAAAAGATATGAAAATATACTAGATCACCATGTGACATCACAACAATATACAGGGTGTTTCAGGATTAAGTGGCCAAACAGCAAAATTGAACTAAGGACTTCAAAACAAGAAAAAAAATTCTCTGAAAGTATGTCTGCAAATGCTTTGTTTAGGAGATATTCACACCTAAAGGTTTTCGTTGTTATGAATTATTTACGTTATATGAAATAAATAAAAGCTATTTATTTTTTCGGACTACTTTATTAATTAAATGTAAACATTAACATTCATATTAAATGTTCAAAGTGAAGGTATATCTGCAAACCCTTTGTTTAGGAGATGGATTAGATAGAATACTAATATGGCCTTTTATATCCTTAACTATAAAAAACTATTGGCAACATAAGGATTAAGAATTGGTAATTGGTTGACTGTCGTGGATAATGAAGAGAAGAATAGTTGGGGTGCTCAGTCAAAAAAGGAAGGCAAAAATAAATTATAATATTTATAAAAAATTATATAATAATTGGTAATTGGTTGACTGTCGTGGATAATGAAGAGAAGAATAGTTGGGGTGCTCAGTCAAAAAAGGAAGGCAAAAATAAATTATAATATTTGTAAAAAATAAAAAATAAATATTATAATTTATTTTTGCCTTCCTTTTTTGACTGAGCACCCCAACTATTCTTCTCTTCATAAGGATTAATACTATTTGGAATTAGCATTGGAAACTCTCAATAACATTTATCAGTTTGTAAGAAGCTTTAACAGAGTGCTCATCATTATGCCTTCCATTTATACTAATGGTGAATGTGCCAATATGGTGTTTGTATACGGTTTTTGTAATGCTAATGCTAATGCTGACAGTCGTGAATATGCCAGGCGATTTCCGAATAGATTACCAAACAAGTCCATCTTTAGCTACATGTTTCAACGTCTTAGAGAAACTGATACATTTGTTATAATACCATGTGCTGATGGTATTTTTGTGCCTTTACGAATTGAAGAAAGGAGTGCGACCATATTACAATATTTGGTACTACTTCAGTAGCAGGCGGGTCGAAACCTCACTTCTTATCTATGTTATCTAACTTCACATAACCTCCCTCTTCTTATCCCGGCAAACCTTTCAGTTATTACCTTATTACGTTCACTTATTAAACTCTTTATTTTTGGCCCGTTTGTGTTTATTTTTCCTTCTATTTATTTTCATTTTTCATTATATTTATTGTCATTTATCGTCAAAATAAATGACAGAAAGGCAACTACCTTATTACAAGCAATTAAACACAATATAGAAGAGGGAACGACCATTTATTCGGATTGTTGGAAAGGATACAACACCCGACAACTGAACGATGCAAACTATGACCATTTCCAAATGAATCACCGGTATAATTTTGCCGATCCATCAACTGAGATTCATACTCAACACATAGATCGATTATGGGGCTCAGCTAAGTGGAGAAATGGAGAAATAAAATACATAGAGGAACTGCCAGACAACACTTCGATTCATATTTATGTGCTTTTTTGTGGCAGCGGGTTCACAAAGAAGAGGACCCGTTCCTTGCTATATTAAATAGCATAAAACTATTTTACCTACCAACATAAATAAGACAAAGTGAAAATAAAGTGCACATATGTCGTTTACAGTGTTGATATTTTTTCTTTTATATGTACATAGGTTGTTTTAGTGTTTTTTTATTGTTTCATTAACATATGTGTCGTAAAATAAAAGTTTTTTTTGTTATTACACTTTCAATAATATGAATATAATACAATTGGAAGAAAGAATTACAAGAAGGCTTATCACTGCCTTATCAGAATTATCAGTGTTCAGGTTATAAAAATTGGCAAATAGCAGTCAGTCCTGGTCTGCTAGTGAAGAAGTACCCAATATTTTGATGATAATCCGTCTGGTAGTGTACGAAAAGCTGGAGCAGAAATGAATATTACGCCAACTACAGTATGGAGAACTCTCATTGCAGGTAGAATTCACCCATATCATTATCAACGGGTACGAAATTTATTACCACAAGATTTTCGGCAAAGAAGAAATATTTCAGATTGGTACTTAAATCAAGTTGAGAATAATCGACAATTTTCAAAAAAATTCTCTGCACAGATGAAGAAGTATCTGCCTTAACAAGAAGAGGTATCTTCAACCAGAAAAATAATCATCTCTGGTTGCAGGAAAATCCCGATGCAATTCGTGAGCATCATTTTCAGCACCAGTTTCATGTGTGGTTGGAGATAATAGACAATATTTTAATAGGTCCGCATTTCTTGTCGCCTCGACTCAATGCGGGCACATTTCTGGAATTTCTTAATAATGATTACTATGATTTAGTTGAACATATTCCACTACAACTGAGAAGGAACATGTGGCTTCAATTAGATGGCTGTCCTGTGCATCACAGAAGAGGCCCACGACAATGGCTATATGTTAATTATCCCAATCAATGGCTTGGTCTGTGCGCTCTCCAGACCTGATGCCACTGGATTTTTTTTGTTTGGGGTGACATTAAACAAAAAGTCTATGCCAGTCCGGTCAATGACCTTAATTCCTTATGAAGAAGGATAATTGAATCTTGTGAAACAATAACACATATCCATTGCAGTTCTGCCACTGCTGCTGTTGAAGAAAGATGCCGAGCCTGTTTTAATGCTCAAGGAACTTTAAACAACATTTAATATGAATTTAATTTGTATGTTTAATTAATAAAGTAATTGGAACAAATAAATAAGTTTTATTTACATAATATAACTTAATAATTCATAACAATGAAAATCTTTAGGTGTGAATATCTCCTAAACAAAGTGTTTGCGGATATAGCTTAATAGGAATATACTGCTATTTTACAAAAATAAATGCATAATAACATAAATGATTATTTTTCTTAAAATGAAAGCTAACAAAATTATTTTCAAGTTTAATAAGTTTCAATCCTAACTTAGTTTAGAATAAAAACACTCAATTTGATCACAAAAATCCTACTATATTCATTTTTGTACCTCAACGGTTCACCCCTTAGACCTTTTTCAAGTGAAGAAATCTATTTTAAAAACCAAAATGAAATGGGCTGAATTTCCCTTGTCCACATCACTTAGTTAGTCTATGTGTCTAATCATCATTTTATATCATTATAGTTTTTTAAAATAAGTTTCTTTGCTTGAAAATGGTATAAGAGCTGAAACCTTGGCCTAGAAAAAAAAATAAATTAGTACTTTTGTGTTCATATTGAGTATTTTTATTATTAATAATAAAGTGAAGTCCTGAAAGGAAAAACAAGAAAGAAGCCAAATGTCATGATATTCGCGTGATCTCTATGGCCGTTCCGTGAAAAAAAAAAAAGTGAAGTCCTAACTACAAGATTTAAATATATATATTAGTTTCAAAGTTTTGTAGCTGTCAAAAAGTTACTAAAATATTAGTTATTTATTAACAGTATCTTTAAGGAGTGAGTATTTTTGATATAATTGATGGCATGCTATTTGTATCCTTGATTAAATATTTATTTAGGGTCAAATGGTGATTTGACATCATTGGAATTGCCTCTAGAAAAGGGAAGTGCTGGAAGATTCGTTGGAAATATATCAGTTATAAATACACAATTACAAGCAACACTTTTTCCAATAAGCGGAGAACAAGTTGCTATATATGGGGCTCAGTCAGAATCAGAAGGTAATTTATATTATTTCTAACTAATATAATAGTTGTATTATTTTTTCCTGGTAATATCATCAAACAGCACTTTTTTTTTTTATCAACATTTCAGGCGGGATACTAGTCATGTTCTCAATCAAGTATGGTGTAGTGGAGGCTACTGAAAATTTAAAAATTTATAATAGTGCATCAAAATCTCTTGCTAGATCAAGGGAGCTCATTATTCCTTCAGGAGCCAATTTACTTGTCATTCCTTACAAGCTCTACACCCCACGACTTTCTGGCTTAGTTGGTAGTCAAGCACCAAGATTGGAAGGAGACTTAGATGATCTCGTTGACAAAGGCATTTCAGAATCAAGGTATGTAGTCATTGAAATTGTTTTAATTTTAAACTTTAATTACAGAAGAAAATGTAATACAATTTATCCAAATACCACTCTCAAAATCCGACTTGATGCAAGCACTATCTTCGCGTTTCTAAGTCAACAACGTTTATTTTTGTTCTTAAAGTTATGACTTTTTAAAGAATTGTTTACTTACCGTTTTCAGTATGTTTCTTCTATTCAGTTGCAAAATAAGTTTGAACCATCTATATCAATCAATATCGATTTCTGGTAAAAAAGTAATTCAAGTGGTAGTAGAAGAAGGTATACTTCATCTAAAAAGATGTAGACAAAAAATGTTTTTGTCATTATCTTTGTTTTATAAAACTTTCTATGAAAGATTAGTTTGGAATCTCTATTCTATACAAAATTCTTTGTGACAAATTAATTAATTATATCTATACATATCGTAAAATTCATATTTCATTGAATGTGCTAAATATCACAACTAAAAAAAATCTATTTTTAGTAAAACTAAAGTATTAAAAATTTGATTTTTTCCAACCTGCCTTAATCCCATAAGTTTTTATAAATTGAAGTTTTTGCTTGGACACTTGGAATTTAGATTATTAAGAGTCTACTATATATTTTGTTTTAAGTTATCTTATAAGTTTTTATGTAATGTCTTTTGTTATTTGTAAAGGATATGTGAATTGCTGTTCGATACTTATGCTGAATCCAAAAATGCCAAAGGAATTCTACATTTATTGGAAAAGTGTCAAGATGTTCCAGACCGCTATCTCGTTCGATCCTTGGCTTTTGCTCTAAATAATAATACTGATGACTGCAATAGGATAAAGGAAGTTGTCTTATCGCGGCCTTTAGTTGGCGATGACAACAGCCTTTCTCTAGTGAGGACACACATTCCTCTTCAAATGGCACTTACACTACTTGAAATTTTAGCAGGTAAAACTAAAAAAAATTACATATTACTTTAATTATAAAACTGAAAATATTTGTGGGAGTACTCTTCAGTAAGATTTATAATACATGGTACGAATAAATATTGTTTGTATCAAAACATAATATAATTTTTTTCCTAGAATGGAGATTTTATTAGTTTATGTTCCTGGCATTTCTTCATTGTATTTTATTTTATTCCTTATTATATATTATGCCTCCATAACGTTTGCCACTGGTTTAACTTTAAAAAACAATTTTAGTAATTATTATTTGAATGTTTTGAGGTTATTTTTTATTCCTTTTCAGCATATAATATACCCAAATATTTATAGATAAGTCTAACTTGGGTCAGTCATTGACGGAAGTTAGACTAATTGTAGAATACTGGGGCATATTATATGCCAGAAGAGGAGGAACAAACTATCTCCAAAATGTTTATATTTAAACATCAGTAATATTTAAATATTTATCAACATTTGCATGATATAAAATTAAAAATTTAAACAATATTTTTATTATTACTATATTTAGTAATTATGTAAATTATTATTGTTTTCAAATTTGACATATACGGGTAAGGTTGTGGAGGAGATATAAAATATATTAGAAATTTTAATTAACAAAATATTGTTTTTTTTTGCTAATTTTATATTAATTAAATTTCGTTTACAGTCAAATTACATAATGTTCTTTTTGTTTATTTCTTATTTTTTTTTCTACAAGGACGTGAACTCATTGTTATTTTATCTAATTATCTTTGATATATGTTGCCGGACTACGCCTGGTGCTGTGCACACACATTAGCCCTCTCCGTCATCCTGCCCCCTACTGTTGTGTTCTATGGTTTGTTGCCATCTCAAACCTAACTATCAAATTCTGGAAAAAAAGTCTTCTATTCCATTTTGAGCCTCCTTCAGAGAAATGAGAATTTTTCCTTAAAATACTGAGCCATTAACTGAAACAAATGTTGTCGGAAGGTTCCAAATCAGGAGTCAGATTAGTCTAAATATTCTTTGTAATTGATCACTGTAAAGTTATGAATCAATGGTTGACTTTTAGAAATTAACTGATAATAAATTGTCTTTGTAATTCCAACATACAGAATTAGTTGGCTGTTTTTCATATTGTCTTTGCTTAGGGAATGACATAACCAGGATATTTTCAGTCTAACAATTGATCTTAGGATTTACCCACTGTCTATTTTTTTTCACAATTAGCAATTTATTTAATGAAACGATAGTAAATTATTTTTTTTTAAAGTTATGCATAAATTTCTACTCAAGTTTGTGATCTGCTTAGATCAACTAATGGGGTACCACTTTTGAACAATGTAGATTATATTAATTAAATGAAATCGAATAATATGTTGATAAATTTTTCTATGTTAACAGATAAGATGTCAGATTCTCCTTGTGATAGAATTTTTATTGAATGGGCTTGTCTATTGTTAGATTCCCACTATCAGCAGTATCTTCTATCTAGAGATGCAGATGTGAATGAAACTATAAAAAAATTACAAGAAATTGTATTATCTCAGGTATGAAAATTATTATTTTTAATATTAACTTTATTTATTGCTTATACATTACTATAGTTTTTATTTGTTATTCTATACCCAGTAATTTAATGTAAAGGATTTTATTATTTTGTATTGTTTTAATACAACAATGGAATGATGGTGTTTTGACACAAAATATGTTTTGAGAATAAAATCTTCAATGGTGCAGATATAAGCAGTATATTATATTAAGTGATAAGTATCATGGTACATTGTATTTAAATTTAATAAGTAAAACAATAAAATTAATCAAATTAAACGTTTTGATGAACATTGAAGGAAGTTAGTCAACTGTTCTACATTTCATGGGTGATAAATATTCAGGAAGCTGTCTTTTTTAAAAAAAAAAGTTTTTATTTATGCCCACGTTTCAATCCAAACATGTGGGTCATCTTCAGGGCGTGGTTTGAGCACTGAGGGTGTTCAAGTACTCTCAAGTTCAGTACTTGAACACCCTCAGTGCTCAAACCACACCCTGAAGATGACCCACATGTTTGGATTGAAACGTGGGCATAAATGAAAATTAAATTTTTTTTAAAAAAAGACTGCATCCTGAATATTTATCACCTTTTGATTAACATGTATTATTTTTAATTAAGCATAAACAGTAAAACTGCTGCATATTTCTTTCATTAAATTAATATTGAGGAAATACTGTATCATGATGATTTATTTTTAAAAATATATCATTTTGTGATATCATCGGCATTATGTTAAAGTAACGAATGTGCAACATTAAACAGGCTCACATTCGTTACTTTAAAATGGTGGTGACAATATGAATAAATTGTTTCCTTTCAGTGTCATTTCTTTTCCAGGTTCATTTATAGACAATTTTTCTATTTTTTGCATATAATGTTCATTCATTTTTTTTTTTATTATTATTTGTTTTAGATGGAATACATGGAAACATTGAAATTATTGAACTGGGAAATGGTTAATATGAAGAAAGTAAAAGCTAAATTTAAAATTCCATTAACTTCTTCCCACAATTACACAATAGAAACTATACAATTGTATTAATTGTAAATTATAATATTACAAATTGTAAATAGGTTTTTTAATTATATATTTTTGTTTTATTTCTGTTGTTTATTAATACCCATTTTCTTTGTTTTTGTTGTGGCACTTATTACTTGTTATACTTTTTTTAAAGAGCTGATCATTATATTTTAGGTAATTTGATTTTAAAATCAGACATTAAAAAAAAAAATCTAATGAAATGGATATCGTTTATGTGTTATCCAACAGATAATAACATAACTTTAGTATTTTATTATAATTTTTTTTTTCTGAGATATAACCCTTATTTCGTACCTTCCTCATTTCATGGTCAAGGTTTCGTGCTCCATCTTCATGATTTAGACAATTAAACTATATTACAAACTCCATCAACTTAACACATATTTTACGATAATACTCTGTTATTACAATAATCCACTTTATAATTAATTTTAATCTCAAATATTAATAAATCATTAATTTTACAAATGAGAAACCTCAATTTTTGTTACATTCTTATCTTTTTTAATGTTCTATATGTTATTTATCAATTACATCATATAAATTGATTCATCATTTTTCTCTTAGAATATTTTTAATATTCTTTGTCTCTTCTTTTCCATGTCAGCTGTAATAAAAACTAATTTTTTATAACTTAATTATTTGATTTAGAGTTTGTATAAAAGTCTATGGGCTGGTTGGATCAGTCAGTTGTCATGTGTAAAATGTACTGTGTAATTCTTTCATACCTTCACTTGGATCATTATATCAGTTCGATGTATGAATGTGTGTCATGACCGGATTTGACTTAAAAATCATTCTGAGCAATTTGAGCAAGTGACCAAATAAGAAGTTTTTAAACCAACCATTGGTATACAAACCAAGCACCAGGATTCCAATGACAATGGACTAAGATTAATAGACTTTCCTACAGAAAATGGCTTCAAGATAATGGGTACGCATTTTAAGCTCAAGGAAATCCACAAAGAAACCAGGATATCAGCAAATGGTAACACTAAGAACCGAATAGACCACATATTGGTACACAAAAGACACATCTAGCATTAAAGATGTATGACTGTGACTGTCACTGACTGTGACACCTCTATAACTACCTACATCTTTAATGCTAGTGTCTTTTGTGTTTTTAAGATGTGTGTTTTGTGTACCAATATGTGGTCTATTCGGTTCTTAGTGTTACCATTTGCTGCTATCCTGGTTTCTTTGTGGATTTCCTTGAGCTTAAAATGCGTACCCATTATCTTAAAGAAATAAAGAGAATAAGTGTGGTTGGTTTGACGTGGAATGCCATCAAGCCCTGACAGCAAAGAAAGAGGCGTGAATAAAAATGCTGCAAAGAGTGACTACAGCAAGCCAAAATGAGTACTCTGCCAAGAGGAGGAATACCAAGAAAATCTTCCGTAAGAAAATAAGAGTGTGGCTAAATATGCAGTAAGAAGAGTTCCAGAATGATCAGATCAAATAACACAAGAAAGTTTTATAAAGTTTGTCGTGGCCAACAGTAAAATTTATATTTATGTATGTGTCTATGTACTATATATATGTTTATGTACACCTAATATTATAAATAAGTATTAAGGCTAAAATACGTAGTCTATATTACGGATTAAGGGGGACTCCCAGTTTTTATGCGAGTCTTGGTTACATCCTCACCAGCACCAATTCTAAGGCTCTGGTGTGACTGACGTGGTTTTACCCACATCTGGGGCATCATTGTTCTGAACTAGAATTATTCAGTAATGCTAGAACGAGGGATAGCACTACTGAATACAGCCTACAAGGTATTCTCTGTATTATTGAACCGACGGCTGATAAAGTTTTCCAAACAGATAGTGGGCAACTAAGAGTGGTTTCAGGCCTGGAAGATCAACCATCGATCAAATATTCTCAGTTAGACAAATTCTTGAAAGGGGATATGAATTTCATGTTGACCTATATAGTTTATTTATCGATTTTAAGCAGGCATACGACAGTATTGATAGAGAAGAATTACTAAAGATAATGCTTGAATTGGGAATTTCCAGTAAGCTCACTAGGCTAGCAAAAATGACAATGCATGATGATGATAAAAATACAGGAAATGCTATCAGAAGAATTTGCAATAAATAGTGGCCTGAGACAGGGAGACCCACTATCACCTGACTTTTTCAATTTAGCCATGGAAAAAGCTATTAGGGCATAAAGGCACCCTAGTGGAACAATTTATGATCGGCTCACACAGCACTTGGTGTATGCAGATGATATGCTCATAATGGCAAGAAACACTGCAGCGCAAGAAGGAGCTTTTGAGGAGTTTGAAAGGGAAGCAGCAGAAGTGGGCCTTCATGTAAATGAAGAAAAAACAAAATATTTAAAAACTTCCAGGCACCAACAACTGGAATATCATGATCTGCAGATTGGCGATCATAGTTTTAAAAGTATAAGTATGTTTAAGTACCTGGGTGCAGTCATTGCACATGACAACAGCATGAAAGAAGTGAATGCCAAGTTGGTTGCAGGTAACAAGTGCCTTTATACCATACAAATAACATTAAAGTTTAAGTTAAAGTTAACATTAAAAGCTCTTTCCGAAAAAGCAAAAATTACGATTTATGAAACCATACTGAGACCCATAGTTACGTATGACAGTGAATCCTGGGTATTGACCAGTGAAAGTAAAAGGAAACTCAATGTCTGGGAAAGAAAAATACTCCGGAGGATATATGGGCCAATAACAGAAAATGACACGTGACGGTTAAGAAACAATTATGAGCTCCGTGCAATGTTTGGCAAACCAGACCTGTTATTGTGAAAAAAGCCCGCCTGAGATGGCTTGGACACGTGGAAAGGATGGCAGAGAATAGAATTCTACGACATTTGCTATATGGAAAATTGGAGAGAAGTGATAACAGAGGAAGGCCAAGAATGTGATGGTTGGATGACATTGATGAGGACCTCAAGTTGCTGAGAGTAAGAAGATGGAGAACGCGAGTGAGAGACAGGAGTGACTGGTTTGGAGTCCTTGAGGAGGCCCAGGTTCTTGTAAGACCGTAGCACCCAGCAGTAAATAAGTAAGTATGATTCCAGGAATTGAAGCGGAAACAAATGTTTTATTTTTAAAAAGTTTCAGCATCATCAAAATTTTTATTGACAATAGTTTTTCATTTCTTTCAGAATTAGAACTTTTCCCCTTGCAACTTCCTAAGTTAAGGTTTTGCAGAACGTTTATTTAAAAAAAAAACTTGTATTTAAAAGTTCTGTAGATTAAGCTAAAAAAAATTACTTTTATTCATAGTTACAAAAAAAATTAAAATCATGTGTCTAAGCCCAATTGCTGTTTATTTTTCATTTAACGGAACGTTTTAAAGAACTTAAATACATACAAATTAAACTTTGACCATAAATCTGGAACTTTATTACAAAAAAGTTCCTTAGAATAAGTTATTATTTTCTGTTTACTTTGTAGTTTCAATGTAATTACTTATGATATAAAGTCTGTACTGTTGGTTACATTATGATATCAAATTATTTTTACTAGATGCATAATTTAACTTCTTGATTTTTTGATAGAGATAGAAAAATAGGCTTCCAATTTTTTTTTTTTATTAACTATTCATTTAGTAATGACATTTCAGATTGTACCTTCTCATCTTCACAACTTATGTTCTTTACTCTATACAGTAGGACAATCAGGTTTTAATACAAATTTATTAAATAGAGGTGGAGTACAAAGGAGCATTTTGGTTAAGAAATTCCAATTTATTTTATTTTATTTTTTTTATGACAAGTTAATCTGAAGCGTTAAACATCCACTGAAGTATAAAAATACAAAATCGAGCTACACTAATAATCTATTGTAGGATTGACAAATTAATAATAGACTCATTACAAAGGGTTGGGCTAAGAACCAACTTACAAATAACTGACTAGGGTGAAAGCATATTGTAATAATTGCTTCTATAGTTGATTTTTGAAACAATATTTCTGCTTTATATAAATGGTTTATTTGGTAATTTTTAAATTGAAAAAAAAATTCTGTTATATCATCAAATTAATTTTTAAAAACTTGTTAGCACATTAAGAATATATTAATTTCATTATATTTATGTACTAAGTTTTTGTTTGTCCAGATAATGTTATCAGTTTTTAGCTACAATGGTATTACCAATTTTTTTTTCTTTATGTTCTATGATAGTTTAATTTTATCTGCATAATAGATTCTTTTCAAATTGATAATCAAATAACAAGTTCAGACTTTAATATCAGTGGTGTATAATTAGTAATTAATCATAATTTGTGCATAAACTTGTTTTATTAAAATAAAATCATTTAAAAAAGAAAATATTTTCTATTTATACTGATTTTGTATTAAAAGGAGCATCCCCATAACAGCTGATGTGAGTCTTAGTAAATCACCACTGTATTATAACTATTTGATTTAATTCCTTAACTCTTACTTGTTGGAATGATCAAACCAGGAAGGAGGGGACGTTGTGTGGGTTGTAAGTGCCCAGAGTGAGATTTTACTTGCCACACATAACCAATTCCTCAAATTAGCCAGTGACCTATTTTTCTAATGTTTATGAGTTTTACACCTTTGCACTTTCACCAATTATCATTAAATTTTGTATCATTAGCCATATTGTAATTTTAATTGCATCAGCTTTAATTCTATCCCTAACACCTAATGATTACTTTATTAATAATTTGAACAATATGGTTAATCAAAAGTCATAGAATTTTTGACTCATGAAAATCGGAATGAAGGTTTATGAGAGATTTGTCAATCTTTGAAACTACTCTATTCTAACTTTAAAACCAGTGCTATGATTATTATTATGACAAAAGCGTTATGACTTTCTGATCCAAAAACTAAATGGTCCAAATTACGAAATTTTTTAAAGTGAAGAAAACATTTTTCCAATAAATTTACATAGTAAATTCAAATGCTACATCTCTGTGCTAATTTGTGCATTTATATTTATTTATCAGATTAGACCATCGTTATTCAGTTTATTATTCAGGGGGGATTTCATCCTTCATTTTAGTTAACTCAATATTTCTGTCCATTTGTGTACTAGGACCCGCCCTCTCACCGCTCTTGAGGCGAGCTCTGAGGTCGAGGCAACGGAGGTCCGTTTTCAGTGCATGATTCTTGTTGTGCAGTTCTCGATCAATGACCACCAATTGCTCTTCCAGTGCGTTGAATGTTGCCCTATAAAAAATTTCAATAATTAAATACATAGAAAACTAACAAAATGAACTTTTACAATAGATAATAATAAAAATAATTATGATGTAGAGATGGTTGACCGTTGATATAATATGAGAAGGAGTTAATCGGGGGGGGGGGGGGGGGGGGAGGGTGCGGTCAAATAAATACTAAATTAAAAGATAGTAATTATTTAATTTTTGCCGACGTTTCGACCCACTTTGCAGATCGTCTTCAGGGCTACAAAAGATACAAAACATGGTGAAAATAAAAAAATGAATATAAGTAGATATAAAATAAGAAGAAGCTGTCAGATACAGAAATAATAATAATAATAATAATTCTTATTTTATATCTACTTATTTCATTTTTTTATTTTCATCATGTTTTGTATCTTTTGTAGCCCTGAAGACGACCTGCAAAGTGGGTCGAAACATCGGCAAAAATTAAATTATTACTATCTTTTAATTTAGTATTTATTTGACCGCACCCCCCATTAACTCCTTCTCAAAAATAATTATGTTTTGACTTGTATGTTTGCAATGAAAAGGATGAATCCAAAATTCACTGCTCCTGAGAAGATTATATATGATAAGTATTTCTAGAAAGTACAAGTTTTTCTAGCTATTTATATCAAGAGTCTAAAAATATAAAAATCCGAATAAAATGAATAAGGCAATAATTAAATAAACTTAATTAAGATTAAAAAAATATAGTTTCTAACCTTAATTAAATTTTGTTTATAGGTTAATTCAATTGTACAAAAAATAAGTTGTATGAATGGACTTTTTCATTAAAATTTAATAGAAATATTTTTAAGATTGGCCTTTGATACTAAAAGCAATGTATAAAATAAGAATAATTAAAACTTGTATACATGTCCATAATGACTTACTTTACTCGATCCATCATATTCTTGAGGTTGGCTCTAGTAGCCCTCAGTTGTGTTACCTCATTTTCTAGGCCAAAAGCAGCTTCATCCCTGCAACACTCAGCGCCACTCTTATGAATTCTGATTTCAAGTCTTGATTCGGCCAATTTTAAGGCATTTGTTTTGTTGAGATGAGCCTTTTCTACAGCATCTATTTCTTTGTGTAGTTTTTCCATGTCTTGAACCATCTAAAATTTCATTTTCATAAGATAGAACAGTATAAAAGTAAAGTAAAACCTCAATTAACAGGGATTACTATTTACAGAGTTAGGCAACAAGGTAAAAATGAAAGTGCAGTTTTATATTTTATCCAAATCATTTAATGTTAATTAAATTGAAAAATAATTCAAAATGTCTCCATTTAGTTAGATCCATTTTTACTTTCATGTTTGTAAACAAAATTATTTACTTGGTAATTTATTATTAGTATTAGAATCAACATAGCTTTCTGTTTTTTTTTATTATAGTTTCGTATAAAAATAAAGGTTTAATTCAAATTATGGATTTAGGTTTTGTGTCTTCAGTGATGGAAGGTATATACAGAAATATTATTATTATTAATCTAAATACTGATTTAGTAGTATTATCTATAGAAACAACTAATAAATGCAGAGTTACTGTTATTGGGATTCACCTTCTAAAGCTTTATTTTTATTGAATTAAAATGCTTTTCTGTTTCTAGTTCTATTAGTACTTTTGATAAATTTAAATATATATTTTTTAATTCTATTGAAAATAATTTTTTTAATATTGCTCTATTCCTTCTTTACACCAGTCAACCAAGGTTTTACTCTAATATCATAAATAATATGAATATGTTAAATGATCTAGAACATCATAGATTACTTTACTTCATACATTAAGTCTTTGCCAGTCTAGTTCATTCTTGATTCTTTGAGTTTCGTAAATTCTTTTTCTTAAAGCAAAATTCGTAGCATCATTCTGGGCTTCCAGATCCATCCTAGCTCTCTCTCGAGGTATGTACATTGATTCTCTTAGTTTAAATGAACTTTTCAACTCAGTTTCTGCTTTGAGATTTAGATAGGTGCAATGTTCTAACCATGCTTCATATGAGAGCATTCTGTGACAAAAATACATCTTAAAATCTAATTATATCAATTTTTTTCTTTGATCTGTAAAATTTAGATTTAAATAACTTTTTTTTTGCTTTGTATATAAATACACGAGGAGAAGTTGAAACAAAACTGAACTGTTTATTTTAAATAATCTACATCTGTGGCTTATATCAAACTGGCAGGTTTTTATTAATCTCAAACAAAATCAATCATTTCTACTACCATCTAGAATTTTTCATCTGATTTCTAGTGCCTTTTTTCTGGTAAAAACAATAGAGTATTATCAAAAATCCTATTTTTATTAATACTAGTATTAGCATTAATTTATACATTGTAAAAACAACAATGGATGTTTATTTAATGAAAATACTAATTTACAATGTTCTCATATGCCTTCTTGACCAGAATGGCACTTGATGAAAGTAATGAAACTAAGTGTACTGATATAAGAATATCTGTTACATAGTTATTTCTGATTGTTACGTTACATATTAATATTAATGACAAATGATAAATAGATTTCAATTTCTACAACTCTAATTTCTATTCCTCTTCCCCCTTTTACAGGGATAATTTCTGATTTTTTAAATAATTTCCAAATTTGTTAACACATTTTTATCCAAACCCAATGTTGTATTAATCAATTGCTATTGTACAATGAACACCCTTAAAGAGTATTCGAGTACAAATAATTATACAAAATGCATTTGTTATAAAAAAGGATAGCTAGTTTTCCATTAACCATAAAAACTACTGGACCAATTTACACATATTATTTTGTAAATTGGTCCACGTTGCCTTAAGATAGTTTCAAAAATAATTTTTCTATTGAAATCCTTATCTCATAAGTAAAAAAATCTGGCGCGCGCTACACACAACTTTCACTTATCGCTCTGATTTGAATAGAAATTATTTTCTGTCAATGCTGGGCTATTATAAAATTTTTGAAGTGCATTTTAAATGGAGCTCAAGCTTCAAGCTTACAGATAACAGATCATTAAGCCATTAAAATTACAAAAAGTCTGTTTATTATATCAACGGTAAGCAATAAAACTCTAGTTACTCCATCTGCTTTTATAAACCATATAACTTCAGTCTCTGAGCCGTTCAGTTGACAGAATGACTAACTCCAATTTCAACATTTTTAAGTAATGTCATTTTAGTGATATTTCTAGTTGAAAAAGTTATCTATACAGACAGTGAGCAAGTTGATTACAGAGTAGGTGATTGCAGTGTTGAAATATAGAACTGTGAATAAAGGTATAAATTTTGCCACTAGAAACATCACTAAAATTAATAACAAAGAATGTTGAAATAGGAGTCATTCTGTCAACTGAAAGGATCATATTTGCCTAGAGAGATTTGAAAGTACATCTGAATATTTAACCTATAAATGATTATGGATTGTAGCACTATTAGTTATTAAATTGTCATTTTCCATTGTAAAGTTAACTAAAACCAAATTATGAGATTTTCATTGCCTGCCATGGATAGGTCAAAAGTTGTCACACTAATTGGAAGTGGATAATGTTGGGATTTCACAAAGAGAAAATTCATTCACTAATTTTTCTGAAAGGTTACTTGATGATTTTTTGGAATAAACGGCCGATAGATAACTAATTATTTAAATATAACATCTTATCTAGAGTTATATACTCTATAGTAAATATATTCGACGTTATAAACATATCCATGAAATATTTTTATATTTCACTTCTTCTTTCAGACAAGTAGAATGAAATAGTATTTTAAACAATGGTACTGGCTTGATTTGGTGGATTTTAAATACTTTTTTTCAAACTTAAAAAAACATTTAAAAGTTTGCATATTGTAAGAAAATTTCATTTAATTTCCTAGGAAACATGTGATTTACATTAAATAATGTCAGTTTTCTGAAATTATTATTTATACTTTTTTGCCACTCTCCGCTACATTCTACAACTTTCTATATTAGATGTTGTTTTTTCTAAAATTCTCAGTTTTGTAATGATATATTATACATATACCTTCTGACTAGTAATTCTGGAGATTTTGTATATTATCTGAGGGAAGAGGAATATAGGAGAGAGATTTGTATATGAAAGGAGTGGTAGGTGATTGTGGGGAGTTGGGAGAAGGGGAGGTTATACTATTTTTGGTTGAATAGCAGTTTAAAAGTTTAAGTGTGGTGATGAGAGGAAAATTATTGGAAAGTAGTATATTTTTGACACACTGAGTGTTGGCTTGGTGGTATCGTGGATCAGATAAAGAGAGGGATCGGTGAATAAGGTTTTTGGCGGTATTGATTTTTTGTTGGCATGGGTGTTGAAAATAAAAGTTGAGTAGTTAGCCTGAGTACGTGGGTTTAGTGTACCAGTCAGTAGAAACATAGCCGTCAGTGTTTTTTATTATTAGGAGGTCTAAGAAGGGGAGTGAATTGTTAACTTCTTTCTCTATAGTGAAACGGAGACAGGGGTGGTAAGAGTAGAAAGAGGAAAGAATTTGAGGGATACTGTCAGGGTCAACCGTTTCACTATAGAGAAAGAAGTTAACAATTCATATATTATCTGAGAGAATAGGAACTCTCTCAGATAATATACAAAAATTCCTTAAATCGACTATAACGAAGTTATGTCTTGGCCTTAAGTCCCATAACAAACTTTCTTTCCTTTTCACCAACTTGAAGGATCCCAAAGTTTTACAACACCGATCTAATGTAGTTTACCGGATACCTTGCTCTACTCCTAATTGTAATAGCTCCTATATTGATGAAACCAATTGTTGCATTTCCCAACATAAAACATCCAAAACTTCCCGGAACCCTTTCTGTCTCCAAACTATCAGAACATGCCTTAACCCTCAACCATTCATTTGATTTTGAAAAAACCTCTATTCTTGCCACGGTCCCTGACCATGAAAGAAGACTCATTTCCGAATCCATCCACATTCACATGGAACAGAATCCTGTTAGTCATAAAGTAGATAAAAACTGTATTTCTTTAACATATAGACACATTTTAAATCTTATAAGTGAAAAATAACTTATATATTACATCCTATTATTTTTATTTATATCTACTTTCAATTTTTATTGATTAATTCAATTTAATTGTTCATTATTTCAAGTATTTCAGCTTTGTATGATCTCTCTTTTATTTTAATTTTATATTTACATTCTAGATCAATGTATGATCATCCGTTTTCACTTTGTATTCATTTTACTTTTTAACCATGTCTCAATATTATCTAATATTTAAATGTAATTTTCTTACATATATACAACCAAATATAGTTATGATTTTATTTTTTTCCCCTCTCTATACTTCTAAGTTAGCTCTGCAATGTATGGTCTCTTATTTCTATATTTATATTTTACTTCTATGTACGTTTTACTCACATTGTATTATCACAGCTTCTTCCATGTTTGTTTTTATTCACATTGTACTCTTATCTGTAATCTCTTAATTCTATTTTATATGTATATGTATATATTTATAATTTAATATTCCATAGATATAGTATTTTTTTCCCTTGAATCCATCCATATCTTCAAATTTTAGATACTGTAATTTTCTAGGTTTTCGCCATTACCCAAACAAGTCTGCAAATTCCCCAATACCTGCCCTTACCCTCGCTTTCCAGTTCTAAGTGAAACTCCTAGCTGAACACACCTGTAAGTCTCTAATTTCAGTTACTTATTTATTTAATTTTTTTTTCTTCTTTTCTTTCCCCACATTCCTTTATGTCTATTATTTCATATTATATCCTTTTTCCTTTTCTTTCAATCTCTCCTATAGATCTATAGAAGTATATTCACATTTGCATATATTATATATAAATATTACACTACAACAATTGTTACCATCTATTTACTTTAGTTTAGGATCTTGTTACTTAGCTTACTCTGTTTATATTTTAATGTACTTACTGTTTTTAATTTTAATAAGCTTATTCACATTGTTTATACATTTTTGTCTAAATATTATGTAACTTCCAAAATTCTCTATCTTTTTGTATCTTGTCCGTTCTAGTCCTGAAGAATACCTGGCTTTTAATAAAATAGTTTTACCATTATTTAGCCTATTTATGACCGCCACCCCGGACCATCTTCCTTTTTTATTTTTTTCTCCTTTATTCAATTATCAAATTCTTTTAAAAGTTATAATTAGCATTTTTTTGTAACTCTTAATAATGAGAAATAGTTAATTATTTGAAATAAACCATATTAAAGGTACTTTAGAGGAAGACGTATATGAACATTGGGCATTTAAGCCCTGTAAGGTGACGTTAATGGAGATAAGACCTAAATGATATTTAAGACCACTTAATTATACAGTGATACACCGAGTTTAATCAAAATCGTTAGAGCCGTTTTTGAGGAAATTGTAAAAATATGTTTCACCCTTGATATAAAGTGGCACTTCTGGTTAGCCGATTTTAAGCAAAAAGTTGCTGCCACATCTAAGGCATATACCTATCTTTAATACGTAATATCAGTTTTATACGACTTATGGTTTTTGAGCTGGACTGTTCACATACACACAGACACACACACCAATTTTCGGAACTTGGTTTATTTGGACTCAGGGGACCTCAAAACGTTTATTTCCGTACAAAACTCAGATTCAAAAATTTCACGACCGCAATACTTATCCTTACTATATATTATATATATAGGTAAGTAAAAGTAATATGAGTTTATAAAATGAGTTTTATAAATATATTTGATAAAGGGCGGAGAAGTAGTTGACTATAATATGTATGGAAATGGTGCTGTCCCTACATTGTTTTATGATATCATGATAATGATAATGTAATATCATGATAATACATGATATCCAAAAAAGTTGAACTATCCTTAGTTGTTCCGAGAATTTCAATTGTATTTAAATTATAGTAGGATATGGAAAATCTTGATGGGATAGAAATATTTAAGCCAATCAGTGCAGAAGATATGAGAAAATTATATTTTTTTATCCCAATTACATCAAATTATAGAGGATTGATAGGGTAATCTGGAATATTGTCCTCTGCATATTATGGCAAAAATTCCATATTCCACATTGGCATGTAATCTGTCAGGGTATTTTTCTTGGTTGTTCTTTTAGGAATAGAGATAATATTTTAATTTAATTTTAAAACATAGTTTAATATTAATATTTTTTAAAATGTGTATTTATTGTTTTATGTTTATTTACTTATGTATATTGTTGAAAATTTTAGATTTTATGTTAATTTGATAATTAGAACTATTATAACTGTCTGATTTTTACTGAATATGATTTTTTATTTATGCTTAAGAGTGTTGTTATTACAACACTGTTATGTAGTATAAAAAGGAATGAATTTGTATTTCCATAAGGTTAATAATGTTTGTTATTTTGTGATAGACTCCATTTGTATAGGGTTCTTTCCTTAAAACAAATAAAGATTGAATTGAATATGTTTGGAAAGTTCATAGTGAATTGCAGTCCCTGAGAAGTAAAAATATTTTTTTATTTAAAAAAAATGTCTTTTATTTATGTCTGTAAGTACAACCCCCAATCATGTATTTAATAAAGTTTAATTCTAATTTTACATTGTTGTATTGCATTGGGATGTAGTTAAATGTGCCAACGAAATAACAGAATATTGGTCATTGTACACATAATATCAATAGAAAACTGGAAGAATAACAATAACAAAGTCCACCAGTTTTTCATTAATTTTAATAATAAGACATGCATTCAAATTATTACTTTCACTTACTATATGTAATATATAGTAAGGGTAAGTATTACGATCGTGAAAATTTTTGAATCTGAGATTTCAACGGAAATACATTTTTTGAGGTCCCTTGAGTCCAAATAACCAAGTCCCGTAAAATGGTCTGTGCGTGTGTGTGTATGTATGTGAACAGCCTAGCTCAATAACGAAAAGCTGTATTAAACTGAAATTGCGTATTTGAGGTTTTTATAATCCTTGGATGTTACATAAAAAATAATAGTTCCGACAAAATCGGCAGACCGTAAGTGGTACTTTATATTATCGATTTAACACATTTTTACGATTTTCTCGAAAACGACTCAAAAGATTTCGATTAAATTCAGTATATTAGTTTATTATTAAGCAGTTTTTAATATAATGTAGGTTTTATTCTCATTGATATTCTCTAACAGGGCTTAAATAGCTAATTTTCAATATTAGTTTCCTCTAAAGTACCTTTAATTTTTTTTATTTGAAATAATTAATCATTTCACATTAATTTTTGATACAAAAAATAGTTAAATATAAAATATGAAAGAATTTAATAATTAACTAAAGGAGATATAAGAGATCGTAACGGATAATAGTTGTAATGGAAGAACCAAAGGAATACGAGTGTGTCTGAGCTCACCCGAAAGAGTACATACGTAACATGAGCTTAATATAAAACATACTCTGACAATATTATGTACATAAACATATACAGCTTTCATAAATGCTATCGTTGATATTATTTAATTGTATATAATACAGCGATATGAAAATTAAAATTTGTCAATATAAAGGTATTCAAAGAAATAAAAATACCCACAATGAAATGTAAAAAAATATAGCGTCTATAATTTTTACTTTCGCTTCCCCTTTGTCTGAAAATACTTACTTCTGCTAAGAAGAGGGTGGTAAGTGAAAGACGTGTGATGCGCACACCAGATTTTTTTTTTTTAGAAGTTAGAGAGACAAACCCTAATTTTACAAATTATATAAGTGTTCATTTAATTGTAATACTTGTAAAATTCATCAAGAATGAAAGAGACACAACTTCATTTTTTAACAGAAATTTTAATTGTTGGAACCTTTTAATTCCAAAAAGCAGAAATCCTTGAAATATCATTCCAAACCAACTGTCACATAGTTTATCTACCAGCAACATGTATTAGACGAAATACCCTGGGACTACTGTGTACAGCTTAACCTAGTATAATGTCCATTCTAACATAAAACAGTTTTTGAGTTGTGTAACTACCATTCTTGGTGTGCAATATAAATTTATAATTGTCATACTCATTAGGTATTCTGAGAGCATCTGGTTTGTAACTAATGTTCCCACAATTTTTATCAATACCCAAAAGGTAAGTGTCCATCTCTAAAGCTTCCACTTTATCGTCCAGGTCTTGAGCAAGCTGTGCCTTAAGCTCTTCAAGCCTGTTCATCTGCTCCCAAGCTGCCATGCAACGCTGCTTCAGCATTACTTTTAGTGATTCTAGCATTGATAGTTCCTAAAGAAAAGAAATGTTTACAATGAATCCAATTACTAAACTGATTTATTGGTGTTTACATTAAATAATTTCGTTAAAAGACATATTTACTTTGACATATTTTTTTATTACTATGATGGTTGTTAAGTGTAAAATAATATCATTATTTTTACAGTTAAGTCACTCTTAAGGCTCCTACACACACAGTTCGATATGTCTTAGTGATACAATATTCCTGTCGGTGGTGATATGGCTATATAGTTGCATTACTATCTACTGTTTTATATACAGATTGCGATAAGATGCAGCGATACCGACAAAGGGTATTGTATCACCGGGACATAGCACGTTCAGTGTGTAGGAGCCTTAATGGACATTTTTATGCGAGAGACAATATGAATTCAAATTTAACTGGGGTAGTTTGAATTTGAATCATTTTTATATCTACTACTTGTAAAATAGTAACACATGGCTAAGGGTGAGTTTTTTTTTTTCATTGAACAGCATTTTCTGTAAAAATAAATAAACAGGAATGTAGTACAGTTTATATATCTGGGTTTGATTTTGACATGGCAATGCAATTGAAGAGGATAGTTTTGGCTGATTGGTATAACTTCTAGACACTTAAAGCAACCATTTTATCTCTACAAACCTGACGTTTTTAAATTTTATATTTAGGAAGGCGATGTAGGGCTGGTTGTGTGGTTGGAATGGGAGAGGAGGTGATGCTGTAGAAGCTGCTGACACAGCAGCTCTTCATGCTAAAGCAGTGAGAAATACGAAGTTTCAATGATCTGATGGTATGATAAGCATAAACATGTTTGGCATCAGTGTCTGAATTGTCTACCAGGGATAGAGACATTTGGAGGAAGGTAGTTGATGAGACGAGAATTTGTCACCAAGTTGTAGCATCAAACTAATAATAATATATTTATCTGGAAAGAACAAAACTAAGTCAATACCAACATGTTTAATTTCAATCTCTGCATCATCTGTGCATAAATCAGCACCACCCCTCTGGTCTCTTTGTGTTAAACATTCATTTGTAACGGTAAAACTGAGTCCCAGAAATTCAATTTCAGCCTCTGTGAGATCCTTCTCTTTCGTCATGAGGATCACTTCTCTCTCAATGGCGCTGATTTTGTTTCTGAATATTTCTGCCCATTTACCTATTTCGACAACTCTGAAAATTAAGTTGAATTATTAGATTTTATATTAAGTAAGATAAGTAAAGAATGTTCTGAAGATGGTGATTTTGTCCCAAAACATTAACCAGTAAGTGCATTATAAATAAAATATGAGGGAAAATGGATGCTATTTGACCTTAGTTATAATTAGAGACCGGATTTCCATGTTACTGCACTTATTATTCACTAGAGTGTAACAACTCCGGACCCGGATGTCTATCTGTTTCAGGACCTGTAGAATAACATATTTAAATTTTATATTGCAGGAAATTGCACGTTTTGCTGTTTTTGGCTTAAATTCCACGATTTTAATTTTTGTTGCATTAAATTGCACATTTTTGCAATTTTGTGCTAAATTAGATGATTTATAAACATGAATGTATAAGTGAGTGTGTTCATATTTCTTTGCTGTATTGTTCAAATTAAATTTATTATTCAAAATAGAAAAATATGAGGAAAGCAAATAATCCTATTCATTCCAAAAGGAAGAAGTAAACACAAGTGAGATCTATTCTTGGAATACAACTTGCTTAAAGTATTGGATAATAAAAAGCTGCTTTCCTAGAATTAGCTATTTAATTGTTAGTAAGGCATTTTTATAGTTATTGTTTTGACTTGAATTCTCACTCACCGTTCAACCCTTTAGTATCTCTTCTCGCTTTGAATTGATTTGTAGAAATTTTATTCTCATAAAAAATAAAAATTGATAATGCTGAATATTGAATATATAATGTAAATCTAGTGTCCCGTCAAAAATTAAAATCTGGATAAAAAATACCCCAATTTGAAATCTGAGGACAAAGAATTTTATGAGTTTTATGTATTATGAAGAATTAAATAGCTGATATGAAATCACTAATAGACGATCATTGGGGAAGATGTAAGAATCAAATATTCTTATCAAAGAATTTAATGGTTTTTTTTTTTTTTTTTTTAGAAAGAACGATTTCGTCCAAAAATATTTTTTTTGGTGATATAGCAAAACTGCTTCAACAGTAACATTTGAACAATCGAAAATCTCAAACTTTATAGTCTATTTAAATTTTTTTAAATAAATCTTTAAATTTTAACAAAAACGTTTTGAAATGTATAATATTGGAAATTTCAACGCTATTAAAAAATAAAGTTTTCATTATTATTTTTAATAAAAGTTAAATATCTAAAACTGGACTGGTATAGATAGTATATAGGTACATATAACTCCTTCAAACCTTTAATGTTCTGCATTATTTGATAATAATCGTTATTATAATCTGGAATTTCAGTTTCAATGTTACATTTCAATTTCTTTTTTTTTATCTCTCGGTTAATTCAAAATCTGATAAGATTTTGATGTATTAATATTATAAATTAAACAATATTGATGATTTTACAAACTTTCAAGTGTTAATTACACAATTTTACGTATTTTGGATTTCTACTGCACGTTTTGAATTTTTTACTACACCTTTTCTGGATTTTTAAAGCAAGAAAATCCGGCCTTTAGTTATAATTAATATGGTTTCCTAATAAATTTCAATATACATTTATATATATATATATTTTTTTAAATTTCATAAAAAAACTCGATCAGAACAGTTTATTTCTATGAGTTTCTAACTATATTGAATTTTCACATTAATGAAGAAATAAATAAATAGAAATTTTTAAGACGAAGAGAAGAATAGTTGGGGTGGTCAGTCAAAAAAGAAGGCAAAAATAAATGATATTTATTTTTACAAATGCCGACGTTTCGACCTGAAGTTCAGGCCTAAGAAAATAACTAGATAACAAGGTATGAGAAACATAAGTAGTGATGGTAAAAAAAATAAAATTGTTAGAATAATTAAAATAATTATATTAAATTAATAAAATAATAATTAAATTAAAATTAGAATATTCTAACAATTTCATTTTACTTTATTAATTTTTTTTTTTTACCATCACTACTTATGTTTCTCATATCTTGTTATCTGGTTATTTTCTTAGCCCTGAACTTCAGATCGAAACGTCAGCATTTGTAAAAATAAATATTATCATTTATTTTTGCCTTCTTTTTTGACTGACCACCCCAACTATTCTTCTCTTCATTATCCACGACAGTCAACCATTTACCAATTATAAATTTTTAAGACTGTTGATCCCAGTTCATATTCCACCAATATCAATTTTACTTTCACCTTTATTTTTATTAAGAGGAGAGAAAAATGTCATGAAACCTGTCTTGTAGCCTGTTGTTATTTATGTATGTATCCCAACGAGTAGTACAATCAGTGTCATTTCTCATTTCTTTTGATGAGTTTTTCAAATTGGAAGCATCTTTTCTCCTTGTGTCGCATGTCTGTCGAAGCTCCCAAACTTTACCTGTTTCAAATAAATTTATATTTTACTTTCTAAAAAATAAAAATACTTGGCGTTTTCTGATTAGTTACTGAAAAATCATTACCGTGCCAATCAGGAAGAGCGACTCTCGTCAATGGTTTTTCCAAAGTTATGATTGACTGCTGAAGTATACAATAACAACAATTAAAAACAAATTATCAATTTATATTTTAAATTTGGTTTAAACTAGTTGATCATTTATATTATAGAAAAATATTAACTATCTTGTCTATTGAGGTAAATCTTTCACTCATTATTCCATTTAATATAATCTTATTTCAAAGTATTAGTTAGTGAACCATTTATAATTAACAATTAATTGGATTCATGACAGCACATGAAAGGCCTAGGGGAACAAGATATCTGATTCTTGGAATACAGTGTGATCATCATTAGTTAAACTCAATTAGTCTATGAGTGTAGAGGGTTAAATCTGCGATTCAGAATTTCTTGGATCTTAATATTTTCAAATCAGTATTAAGAGATTAAATAAAAAAAATTATATCATCTTCTCTTCTATGTCCTTAAAAATTCCAACTGATTAGGTTAGCAATTAACACCTTAGGTAGAAAACATGCAGCCTGAGTATCGTATGGTTTTGATAAAAGCAAACTCTATTATTAATTCATATTTGATTAAATAGATTATAACTAAATGAAAACTAAGATATATATATATATATATATATATATATATATACACGCTTAAACAAATAAAAAACAAACAATAAAATGAGAAAATATAGCAGCCTCCTTTATCACTGCCTAATTTAAAAGCTGCTACTAATGTCAAAAAGTTTGGGGAACAAGAGGGGTCCTAGGGTTTTATACTGTTCAGAATTTATAATTAATTATTGTAAAAAACAATGTAACATTTAATAGACTATAGAATAATTTCTAAAAAGTTTACTTACCATGTTAAATTTAAAAACCTGTTTTGAAGGTCAGTGTTAAAAAGAAAGCTTGAGAGATAAATGATACAATTTTTAAATATCTTAATTAATAATTAGTGGGTTAAACTTTGAAATCAAAACAACTAAATTAACCTTCAGCTTTTATTGCTTTATTACAATGAAAAGCCGTAATAATTTAACTAAAAGTAAGAACAGTGGTTATGGCAACAAAACATATAGCTTCACATGCAGTTTCATAGGTGACTATAGCAACCCAAATACATTAGGTTTCAATCAATATTGATCAAACTAAATTATAACTTTATAAAACATAAATCAATAACTTTTAAATAAACCTAATAACCAGCATAACAAAGGAATGGTTAAAAATTGAATATTTTTGAAATATAAATAACATATTAGAAAATACTGCAATGGTGCAGGTCTAAAATGATCACTTATTCAGTTACAAATATAAAATTAAAAACTTTTTATTTATTACAAATTTTAATATTGCAACAAATAATTTGAGCCTGAAAAAGCTGCACTTTTACAACACGAAAAACAACAGCCTTCTATGCAAGGTTCAGCATTTTAATATATATAAAAAGAATAGTTCGATATTGCTCAATTAATATTAAGATACAGTTCTAAATTTTTAGAAAATTTAAAACCTACATTTATAAACAGAATATTTCTAGATTCAGGAGAGCTTAACAAAAGTTTTTTATACACACAAATGTTCATAATGAGCAACACCAGTTCACCAAATCATGTAATTTGCAGTGTATGATTAGTCGAGAGAACAAGGAAATCATCATTATATCGAGTCAGAAACAATTATTTCAAGGATGTTATGGCCGAGCTTGTTAAAAGGAGAAAATCTAAGAACTTATCTGATAGTTATCAGTACTTTTAGGCTTTATCTATCTCATTTTCAATATAAAATACAATAGAATAAAAATGAACAAATCACAATACACATTTAGGTTATAGGCACTTTATGTCACTAATAAAATATATATAAATAAGAAAATAAATAAGATTGCAATTAATGAATAAATTCGATCAAAAACTTTTTCTATTTTTTTTTTTTTTTTAAGCTAAGCTTTAAGAAACGTAGTTAACTCATTCAGATTGTGTTGGTTAAAAAGTATTGAGCCACAATCATTCAAGGATTACTGTTAATATAATATTAATTATAAATTTCAAGGATTGCTTACAAGAAAATTATTACTTTCCAATCATTTACTAACTAAATTAAATATACATATCATTTGATATTATAGGTAGAATACAAACATAATTTGTATAAATTGGACTTCAAGCAGGTTAATGTGTCCAGAATGAAACATAAAATGCTAGATATTTCTTAAAAAGCTTAAGTTCGATAAAGAGTAGAAAGTAAAACAGTTTATTCATTGACACATAAATTAAAATTAAGTGGCTTTCTCTTTTGAATTAATTTTGACTTTGTAAATTATAATAGTAAACATCTCCAAATATATGCATCAGGTATTGCTACAACTGAAATAAGATACAAAGTTGACACAAATGAATAACTTGAAAGTCGTTTTTCTTTGACAGACAATATTTAACAAAACATAATTGTTACTGTTTAATATTAACAAAACTATTTTCAATTTTAAAATATTATAATTATTTGTAATTATACTGAAAGTAATTAAATTACAATGTAACAACATAGCTGTTTAATTTCATTTTAATGAAACAAAATTATTTACATTTGTAAACAAATTCAAAACAATTCATGGTATAATTAATAATAATATTAGCTTTGGATATAAAAGTATAAAAGAAATATATTTTTCTTTTACAAATGTAAAAAAATTTAGAAACAGTGCTAATATTTAGTATTCTTGAGATTCTTAACAAAACCATATAATATTATGATAATATTCAATGCCACAATAACAGACCAAAACATTGTTGACCAAAACAAACTAAAAGGCAATGAAATAGTGTCATATTTACAAAAGAGAAAATTGGTAACCATAATTTACATAATATTATTAGAAAACAGAAAGAAATGAGCAGGATTTAAACTCGATTAGTCAGTCGTATTCAGTTTGAGGAATGGGCAATTGTCAGGTATACGGCTTGGGTTGAAATCTAAATTCAATATTGCCCTCGGATGGTGCTAGTTCAAATGAAAACTCCATGGCTTGACCTTCTTCTAAAGTTAAAGGTGTTCTAAAAAGGTAAACACCCTGACGTGCAGTACGATCCCATCTATAATTTAACCACTCATTAATATACATACATGAAAATAACCAAACACTAAAACAGGAAAAAGTTGTAAAAATATTGACTTGGAAATATAAATGTTATAACTTTAGAGGAACAATATAAATAAATGATAAAAAAGAATAATGAACTACCTGACAGTTTTTCCTGGGACAATGTACTCCTTGGGCCCAGCCCCACTCAGAACCACATCTGAACCGAAATAATCTACCCAAATTGCAAGACCATGACATTCTCCAGACCTAAAACAAAAATGCTGTATAGATATACCGTATAAAACTATGGCACCTGGATAGGTACAGTAGTATGGCAGGACTCGGAAAATGGATGCATGGTATAAGTTGTGCACTTAAAACGTTTGATGACACATTTTTATGGGATTATTAACTTTTAAGATTTTAATAAGATTTAAGGTCAGTTTAGGGGATTATAAATTTGGAGAAACTTTTAAACATGGGAAAAAAAATTTACAGACAGACTACAATTTACAATTCTGCTTTTACTCGCACCATTATTAATAATAGAAGACCAAAATGAAATTTCTTGAGAATGAATTATTATTGTGAAAAAAAAATCAGATTTTAAAGTTATAAATAGACTATCCAACCAGAAAAATAGTAAAATTGACAAATCTCATTATTTTTTATTATCTGAAAATAAGAGTGAGAAATGAATAATATATTAATAAAAATTTTATAGATTGTTTGCTATGGGTACCTCTTGATATTGAAAGATCCATCTGAATACAATTTCTTATCAATATTTCCTACTTTAGGCATAAGCTCATATATCACAGCAGGACCAGACAGTGCAATTCCAGGATATTCCCAAAGTGGCTGAGTTTCGACATCACTTTCCGACTTTTCACTTGAACCCTGAAAAAAAACAAGAAAATAAATTAATTCAATGGAAATGAAGAATTAAATTGTATATAACATGCTTCATGCAATAGCAACAATGGAGTGCTAAAATATTTATCAATGCATAAAACAGAGGGCCAGTTGCATTGACAGCCTTGATTAAAATAAACATTCTCAGTTAACTAACTCTGGTGAAAACTTAAGTATAGTTTAACTTAAAATTTGTCACTAAAGCTCCAATAAATTTTTAACCCAAGTTAGTTAACTAGGGTTAATGTGTGATGTCACCTTATTTTTGATGAATTTCTAGAACTTGTTTGGAAATTCTTAGTACCATAATACTTCAAAGCTACAAGTGACTGACATAAAACAGTTATAATGCCAAATTATCAATGTCGAAAACATTTATTGAATTGAAAACTAATTCTTTTGTAAATCTATATCTTAATTTAAATGAGGATTCACCATAACCATTGAATGGACAATTTCTTATTCTGTATTAGTTCTTTTAGTAAGCAGATTGATGAGTTGTAATAATTGTTTGTCTGATGATGAATTTTCTTTACAATCTTATCTCATTTTTCTTTATTTCTTGTAGGTAAAACAAAAAAAACTATTTTAAATATGTATATAAATAATTAGTTTGTTTTAAATACTTCTATTAATTTTTTTCTCTTAATTGAAGACTGAAGGTAAATAATATTTTTTTCTTTTATTTATTCAACATATAAATCTGTTTACTTTGTAATTATTCTCTGAGGCTCTAAAGCCCACATTATTCTAAAGAATAAATAAAGCATTATTATTATTATTATTTTCATAAATAATCAAATTAAATCAACTGTAAAAAATTTCTTCAGAGAAATTGAAATACGATTGGTGTCTAGTTAGAAATAATCATAGACAAGGTAACACTTTAACATTGATTAAAGATTTAGTTGATGTCTCGATAGTGGTAAGGTAACTTTTATTACTTGACCAGATGTTAAGGCTAATCAAGGTTGGTGCAACAAGAATTTCACCAATTGATGATTAACTAGTTGAAGTTAGTAAAATTAAAGTTAATCCTAAATTATCATAACAGTAATAATAAGAGTTAATTACTTTTACTTACCTTTATTAAATGGTCAAAAGAAGTGAGATCAAAAGCTTCTACATTACCAAGAGGAACCTTTATCTTATGTAAATCATTAAAACTCATGGCCACAGTTACTATTCTAAGGCAATGAGGAAAGTACAAGTTAGCATCTGGGGCCAAGCTTTCCCAGGCAAAAGCGCATCTCATGTTATCCCATGGATAAATCGATTTTCTGAAATATGGTTCACTCAAAACATAATCAATCTGCAACAAAATTCAGGTACCATGAAATCAATTTTACTACGGTTTAAGATTATTTTGAATATAAAAATTCACATTTATAAGTGTAAAATGAATGACTGTTAAATATATATATATATATATATATATTTTCAGTTGAAATCAATGCTACAGATTATGAAAATCTTTGACGGCAAGATGTGGTCTCCTAGACCACATCCCGATACCCGATTTAAGTACACGGGGCATGTAACTCCAATATAATGGGGTATAATTCTAAGGGCATATCAGTCCTACACCCGGTCAGTGTGAGATGCCTCCAGTAGGCTGATGGGCCTCACATACCCGGGGGGAGGGGAGATCTCGAGCAGCGTGGCTTTCCATGGTGGACGGTCACCCATCCATGTGCTAACCATGCTCGGCATTGCTTAGCCCCCAAGCTACCCCAGCTCCCTATAAATATTTATTTTTCATTTTCAGGGAGAAGTGTAGCTTATTTAGCCAAGCCATTATACTCACATTCTCCCAGTTTCGTGTTCTAGCTCGGATGTGCCAAATAATAATTGATTCTGATATAACAGCCAAGGATCTACTCTGGAATCAGGAGATCCTCCAAGAGCATATTCTCAGCCTCTATGAATTAGATACTTTGGGAAAAAAATCTGGCAGTTGAGTGTGGTTCCAGACAAATCACATAGTACAACTGTAGGACTAGAAAAAGTACTTCCCTATAATTAATTAAACCAAAAATCCTTTATAGGTAGTAATGATTTTTTTTTTCATTATACAGTAACAAATCACCATATTAAAATTTCATTTAATAAATAACAGCTAAAAACATTTACTAATTCATTAACATTTTAGGTGGGTTCAGTAAAATTCGATCATACTAGTTAGTCTGTTTGAATAAATCGTATTGTATATTGGTCAGTCATCAATTAGTCATATAAAATAGAAATTTGTAAATTTTGAGGGAAATGAGTAAAAATTCTTATCTCTAGGTCAATTATTGTTATTATTAATATTAAACAACACATGTCTACATATTTTGATGATTTTTTTTTATTGCCATGTAGGAAATTTAATCATATTTCTGATAATTATGTATACAGAGTGTCCCATAAGCAGAGGGATAGTGGTACTAGACCTGAAGAGCTACAAAAAAGTTTGTATAAACACATGTCCGATTTTCAGCAGAAATTTAAGATTTGTGTTATTTTAAGTGTCACATTTTTAGTTAAATAGGTAGCAAGAGCTTAAAATGATATATAATTTAAATAATTAACAATTACTCCTCAGTAAACTAGACAATATTTAATATGGACTTTGTAGTTGATTTAAAAAAAAAAAAAATCATAAATTATTTATCGGCATTAGCAGTGAAAGTAATCTTTAAAATGATGGCTCAATCATAGGTTTTGATATAGCACTGAGGGAAATATGGCATAGTGATAACCTTAGAGAAATAATACTATAAAAATGACTAAATACACAAGAAAACCGTAGGAATTACCTTTTCAGAAATCAGATCTCTATTATATTCTGAAAGTACAATGATTTGGTCAGTCAACTGATTGTATTCAATAATTTTAGACCATATTTTTAGAGCAGTCGGATTTTCTTCAATGCAATACACCTGCAACGAGGAGGATATATTTTAATTCAAATAATATTTAATCAGGTTCAAACCTACTTTTTTTAGTGAGTAAGATTACCTTCTTAGCAGACTGCTTTGCAATAGCCAAAGGCACTAAAGAAAAATCTCCCAAGAACAGGCACACTCCTCCCTTTGGAGGCGACATTGATCTCAAAACCTTCCATCTTTCGGCTGAATTCATTTCGGAAATTCGAGTCCTTGATGTAATCACATGTGCACCACAAGTGCAAATAGGAGCTTGAACGTTTCCCTTATATTTCATTCCTTCAGAACTAAATAAAGTTGATAAAAACGTAATATTATAATATTTTAAACATTTCTAATTTCTACTACACCTTAGGACACTAATGTTGGTAAGCATAATCATTCCTCCCCTTGAATGTTCTATAAAAAAAAATACTTTTATAAAACTTAATTAAAAACAGGTCCTTTGAGTCAATTTGATTGCAGACATCTCTACGAAACAAGAACATTATTGTAAATTGAAACAGTCCCGTACCCTCCTTTACTTATTCGATGCTCAATTAATACTTTAAACCTTTTTCAGTTAATGTTTAAGAGAAGGAGAATTAACCATCAAATTGACTGAAAGGATTTATTTTTTAATTGACTTCCTAGTATTCCTTTTTTGATGGAATGTTTATGTGGAGTTAGAACAACTGTGGATACCACCTTACGTCTCTTTTTTTCTAATTTAGCATTATTTCATGTTAGTATTTAACATTTTTTGCTTTTCAAACTATGTCCTAGATCAATTGCAATAGGGGTTTGCTTTTAAAAACACCAGTCCACTTTTATTTCATAGGTATAGATGTCGCACATCCAGAATGAAAAGGGGTATAATTAAAAAAACTGGTGTTTTTAGATAACTGTATTAAAAGTTTTACAGTTTCTTAAACATACAAAAGCGGTCTGAAAAGTTTCTAACCTAACAAAAATACAAGACATTTTTTTTTCTGATTTTTTTTTTTATTTTTCAACCTAGTCTCCTTGTAACTCTACACACTTCTCCCAGCGATGCTCCCATTTCTGTAACCCTTCTGAAAAGTGCTCAGCGTTTTTCTCTGCAAAATAATTGTCCACGATGGTGATTGTTTCTTCATTTGATGACAATCTCTGTCCTCCGAGCACAATTTTTAGATAAGGGAAGAAAAAGAAGTCGCTTGGAGCTAGATCTGGTGAGTAAGGCAAATCTGGTGGTCAAGCAGTCCAAATCATAATTCGTGGATTTTCAAACATGACAACTGCTGCAGTGTGAAACGGTGCGTTGTCTCGAACACAGCATCCAACGAGTGGACAGCTTACTCATATCTAAATTTTGATTTAATATGTAACAAACACGTTCTTTTGACATGTTCATAACCTCTGCTATCTCTCTTACTTTAATTCGGCGGTCGTCTAGCAGTTTGGTGAATTTTGGCGATGTTTTCATCGGTAGTTGCAGTTTTTGGATATTCCGAACGTTCATCATCTCCCAAGCTCTTACAACTACGTTTAAATTCAGCTGCCCTAAATTTCACTGAGGTAAATGATGGTGCAGAGCCCCCATACACAGAATCCAAATCATCTTTAATTTGCATAGGTGTATTGCCTTTCAAAAACAAATATTTAATGACAGCTCGATACTTGATTTTGTCCATTTTCATAAAAACACTCACATCTACTCACTCAAGCGACTGTTACATAAAAACTGCACATCCAAAATGGCTGAAACTTTGGTGAGTAACTGTCAACACATGAACAACAAAATTCACTCGCTTTTATTTACGAGTGCTGCCATCTTCACGTTGCGGTCGGAAACTTTTCAGACCATCCTCGTAATAGCATTGCGTATTATTATAAAAATTGGGGGGGGGAGGGAGGAGGAAGGGGAAGGGGAACATTGTCAAATTTCTTGAAAGTCAAGTAAATATAAAATGTGTTTTATTAGCTCAACTAGCTTACTTAGATAATAAAAAACAATATTATTTTTAACAACCAGATGGTTAACAAAAATAAATAATAATCTTAGACGGTTTAAAAAACACTACTTACAGGTCAGAATAAATATTGAACCAAAAAGAAAATTCATCATGAGAGGACAGCAGTGCAAACTTTTGACCTTCTTTAACGTGGAACCTTTTTGGTAAATGGTAAACAGCCTGCATCCAGTGGTCCCTCCAAGGTGCTGATGGTTCATACTATAACAATTTAATTTTAAACAATTATTTTAATTATTATTAAGGAATATTCACTTATAAAAAAAGGTACAAATTTATGCCTATACATTTTATTTCCACCAAGATGATGATGTCACAGATATCAATGAATTAAATTTTCAATATTTACACCAATTCCAAGTAGCAGTAATGTTTAAAAATGATAAGTAATGAATAACATTAAATCTTTAAATTTGAAGAATGTTGTTAGATTAGTATATCATAAAGACAAATTTTTTTTTGCTCCCTCACTACCAAAGATAGGGAAGCTTTATATTTGTGCAGGAAGTTAAATTTCCACCGACATTTTATCTTTTAGACATCAAGGAACAAATTTGGTGCTGTATAGTCAAATCCATGTATTTGTATCCATGTACGGGCATATCACTTACTATCATGAATTCAATTGTTATTACATTTTCAGATTGTGTGTGTTGGTTTTTAAATGGTCCCTAATAAATTTCATCAAATTCCATCCACTAGTTTTATACCTATATTTTAATAGACTCTTTCGATTTTACTCAACTTAGAGGAAAGTTGAGGAATAGTGAAAAAACTAAATTATATCAATTGTAGTGATTTCCATCCACCATTTTCTATGAGTCCTAAACCATAAAAATGAAAGCATTTGCTTATCTCATGTGGAACAGGTGGAGAAAGTGGAGGTAGACAACAATCATTAATAATACCAATATATAAGAAAACCATACCTTGCCTAAGCTGGTGCATCAGAAAAAGCATACCATAGCTGTGGTTGAATTGTCTATGGGTATAAAATAGTACTCACAATCCAATATGAATACAGAAACTGTAAATAATTGGTATTTGTGATATCAGCACCGTTAGGAACATACTCAACAATATATATAAAAACTTACCCAAGAAGGTGCACATGTAATAACAGTATCTTCTGAATCCATATCCAATTCCCACCACATTAAAACAACTTGTGCCTCGCCATCCGCAACTGCAGTAACTTCACTAAGGTTGTTATCGTCATATGCTAATAACATTTCACCACCAAAATCAAACCTAGATTAAAAAATAATTAGCTATAATATATATTGTTTATAATTTTCAAAAGAAAAAGCAAAAAAAAATAAAAAATAAATATTACTCACGTAACAATGTTTAAAGGTTGAGTTAACATTTTGAAACCATCGGTAGGCAACTGACTCAGTTGGATATCATGCACACCATTTGTTCCTGGACAATTGATGATATCTTCCGGCATTAGTATTTCACCACCATCAGGAAGAGGATATGAAGAATTGAATTTGTTGCATGAAGATAAAAAGTCACTCTCAACAACGGCTGCATAGACCCTTCCTTTCTCTGGAATAACTGTAGCATTTGGCTACACAAAAAATAATTAAAAAAAGGATTTAATATAATTAATACTAATAATTGAATAAAACAATAATAATTTTGTTTTTCTTCACATTTATTTAGTAACAAAATCATCAAAACATTTGGCTACACAAAAAATAATTAAAAAAAGGATTTAATATAATTAATACTAATAATTGAATAAAACAATAATAATTTTGTTTTTCTTCACATTTGTTTAGTAACAAAATCAATCTTCCTTCCTAATTATTTAGTTGAAAATGTTGCAAATCATTTAACTACAGTTTGGTAACTTTCAGAAGAGAAAGAAGGTAAAGTTTGTAAAATTTAAAATAATATAAAAAAGGAAAAATGATAATATAAGATAAATATAGCTTTTCCAAGTCAATTTCAACCTTTTCCAAATCAAATTAAACTTTTCCCAACTCAAATTCAACCTTTTCCATTTCAATTTAAACCTTTTTCATTTCAAATTCAACCTTTTTTTATTTATTTATCTTAAAATGGAGATCATTTTCAAAATCTACGGTTCCGGGAACATAAGAATACATCCTTATATCGAATAAATCCAAAAAACTTAAATAAGTCGAAATGCAGTGGCGTAATCATAAAATAGAGGCCATTTTCAAAATCTACGGTTCCGGGAACATAAGAATATATATATATTAACTATTTCTGATGATTTTATTTAAGAATGTTAAAGTTAAAACATTAGAATTTGTTTAAACTGATGCTACATTACAAACATTGTTTTTTTCTCAACTTTTTTAAAAAATGACATGTCAATCTTAAATAAAAGGCCACTCCTATATATTTTTAATAAATATAATTTAGTCTTTGGTATAATGAGTTTAAAAAGTTTTATATTTTTCCTTTCTCTTCATAAATGACCAAGAGTATGAAACCTCTAATCAGGTGTCATTTTAAAAAAGAATTGTGGATGATATTGTCGAGTTTTGAGAATCATCCTAGAGTGACCTGTTACTTAGGTGTTAATTAAAAAAAAAAATAGAATAAAACAGATTTACAAAAAAGCCATGGACAGATTTATAAAACAAAATTATCTTCTCCTTTAACTTCCGCATAGTGTCTTTCAGCATTAAGTTAATCCAACTCAGAATCTCCGTATCTTGCAATAGCCGTCATCTCCTGCAATTTCTATACTCTCGCTTGGAAATATAGCTATCATAGCTAAGCTGAGGTCTTCCTCAAGGTCTAGTGCCTACTGGTTTCGCCTCCCTAAATTTATGAGGATGTTGAATAGCACTAATTGTGCATAGATACTTGTACCATTCCAACTGCTTTTTCTACAGGGTCTCCTTTATTGCAGAAATATTTAATTCATTCTTTGTAGTTTTATTTCTGATCCAATCCATACATGATTTTGAAGCCACTCTGTGCAAGTATTTCATCTCTGCTGAAGTAATTTAGCTCCATTTGTTATCTTGGAGGACCCAGCTCTTTGCTCCATACAGCAGAATATGAGAATAAACAGCCTAGAAAATGTTGACCTCTCTCTTTCCTACAATTATGTTGCAAATGGAATAGTACATACTATTAGATAATGATGCTGTTTTTATTCCTTTTCTACAAAGAAAATGTAATTTTATGTACATCTTGATGGAAAAAATACAGGGCTTAAATGGAAAAAAAAAAATTATTTTTAAAAAGTTTTAGTATCATGGGAATTTTTTCAATAGTTTTTCAGTTCTTTTGGAACTAGAACTTTCTTCCTCAACTTTTCAAGTGAAGCTTTTACAGAACTTTTATTTAAAAGTTCTGTCGATTTTGCTTAGTCGATCTAAAAAATGGCTTTTGTTCACAGCTACTCAACCAAACGACACATTAAAATAATGTATAATTGATTTAAGATAAATTATAACCTTAATATAAGCCCAATTATTGTTTACTTTTTATTTAACGGAACTTTTTTAAAGAATTTGAATAGATAAAAGTTAAACTTTTACCATAAATCTGAAACATTATTACAAAAATGTTCCTTAGAACCTTTTTCCTAAAATGGTTTCACAGAATCTGTCAGAATAGAATTTCTAAAAAAAATTCCATAACATTTTATCCTTGGGGAAAACGCATTGCCAATTAACAGATCATAGTGTGTACAGAATCCTATTGGTCTCTGTCCATTTCTATTTTTAATTGCTTCACCTCCATTAAGTCTCATGGTATATTCCTCTATTATGTTTTTCAATTCTAGCATTTAGATTTCACATTATTATTACTTCTATTACTATGTCATACTTATACTGCTTTCTCTTTCCAGTTAGGTATAAAATTGCAAATTCCCAAATATATCAGCATCCACTGTATAAACATTTACCTGTATAGAGAGAGGAATTCTACCTACTGATAATTGCTATCGACAGTCAGGAATAGATAACAGGGAAAATTATCTTGAACTGTAAAATTAAGATGAGCAAAGGTTCATAATTGAAAATAATAAAACAAATTCAATTCATTAAAATTAAAACAAATATACTAAAACAAACATGAAGGATATAATCAATGTTATTGATTTTGATGAGTAGAATTTTAATTTCAATAAAAGGTCACACTTTTTTAGGTGGAATAAGTCAAGACTTTCTTAGGTTGGTAATAAAGTTATTATACTGCACATCCAGAATGAAAGGGAAACAAACTTATATTGTTAATATCATAATTTTATTTCTTTGGTATTAACATCCTGATAGGATCTAGTATAAACCTGTTTTGGATCAATTATCATCAGTTTAACAATACTTTAACAGAAACACACGTTAAGAGAGGAGCACCTCTCAGAGCGTACTCAACAAATGTCACTCCACTTTCATCGGTGGCACAAGACCTCATGATCCCACCATAAATGGAACACGGAGAATGGCCGAGTGTGTTCGAAAGTAGACAGAAGTGACTCAATCGACAGGTGAGAACTTGACCACTACTAAAAAGAACCTGTCGGAGATTGTTCATTCCTTTAGAGCGAGTGTAAGAGTAAGAGTCAAAAACAGTGACATAATTAAAGCCCTGATATTAATTGAAAAGAACCAGAAGGGAGGTTATACTGTAAACAAGTTGTCATTCTTCCACTATTCTTGGAATCTTTTAGGGCAGTGAAAAAGGGATCTTGACACACTGGACAAGATGGAGTGGCATTTGTACAGTAGTACCCCTTTCAATTTGGCGGTGCATGATTAAAGTAGCGATTTATGAATCTTACAAGAGATAAACTAAATGATATCATCCATACAATAATAAGTTGTAATCAGCTGAACAGATTTAAAAATCAACTAATTGTAAAGTGAAATATCACATACCTCAAGTAAGTATGTCTTAGCATGGTTAAATGTCTCTACAGCACCTTCTCCAATCAACTCAGTATCAAATACCTCAGTGACAAGAATATTTGCCCTGTATTCCATATCTTTGTCAGGTCCAACTTCTAACTCAGTTGATCTTTTAGCAACAACTTTTATTTTATCAGACAAATTGTTATCTGCTATAACCCTCCTAGCTATAGCTGCTATAGGAGGAAATGCCTAATAAATTGAAAAAAGTCTACGTTAAGTCTTAATAATCATACAAAAATATTTAGGAACATAAAAAAATATGAAAAATAACTTACTTCACAGGCAACAATACTGTCAGCATTACATTTAGCAGCCATCATTGACAAAAGACCAGTACCTGTTCCTATGTCAAGAACATTAGCTTTTTGCCCCTGGGCATGTTTCTTATCAATGATACTTTTTAGAGCTTTATAATACTTTTGATTCTGCAACAAATCCAAACATAAACTTTATTTTGTGATATTCAACTTTTATATCACTATTAGAGCCATAAAAAAAAAAAATAAATTACTCTATCTGTATCATGAAGCATGTCAGCATACATGGACCTAGCTATTTCTTGATGGTAGTCATAATTTTCATCTTCCATTTCCCAGATAGTTTTTCCCGTAAGTGGATTCAATTTTTGCACAAAAGTACTCATTTTTTTCCTTAAAATATTTGAACTGTGATGTCTAAAAACTATAAACAAAGGCTTTTGGCCGGCCTAATTGAATGATTTAAAAAAGTCATTCTAATAAAATATTAATTATTGTTTGGTATGTTGACTAACCTTTAATGTAGCTCATGATTTACAACTTAATCTAAAATATAAATAGACTAAAAACTAATTATAGGAAACTAAGCAGATATACAGCGTGATGATAACCTATCAATAAACTCCCTACCAAACTATATGTCCATGCAACATTCAAATATCTTTATTATTTTACAATTTGAGCTTTACGTTAGTTTCGTAAAAATTTTAATAATTAATTGTCTTTCTTGTCTAAATTTTGAAAATGTGGGTTTAGAGTATGAGTGAATTATTAATTATAATTACTGAAAATACTTCTATCACTTCCTCTAAATTTCTGGTAATTCATTTAATACTAAAAATTAACAGTTTTCCATTATTGATATAGCAAATCACATTTTTTAAGCAGGGGAGAAAGGATTGACGACTCAGATAGATATCTTGGCAAGAATGTCCTTTATTAGCAACTATCCACAGGCGGATGTACGGGGGGAGAGGCTTTCGGGCTGAAGCCCCCCCCCTCCCAAAATGGTAAAATGTAACCATGTTTTACAGAAAAAAATATTAAAAACTATCTCTTAAAGTATTCTTGTTCGTGTAATTATATTTAATAGGACTTCAAGAACTACTTTTTTCATATAGGTAGTTAATTTCTTCCTTTTTTTTCTAATTAATTATTGTTATATGCATATGAAAAAACAAAAATTTGGTCTGAAGCCCCCCCCCCCTCCAAATTAAATCTTTGATCCGTTAGTGCAACTATCCAAATATAAAACTTTAAGCTTCCTAAAAACTATTCCTTAGGATCGTTCATAAATATAGCCGAAAATACAACATTTAATATTAATTAAATTTTTAACTAAATATTACTATTTTTGCATTAGGTTTACAGAGAAATTTCAATAACCTCAACTTTGGTAGCCCGAAGACTTGTAAACCTAAATAAAATAAAATCCTCATTGATGAGAATGAAAATATGATTTTAATTCAAAAATAACCAAATTTGTCCAATCTGATGTCAATGCTATTCACGACGAAACTTATTTCAGGAGAATTGTTATCGCTTCCGAGTGATTAACTCACGCGCTGTTATGGATAACCTTGTGAACTGAACTGTCAAAGCATTCGCCAAATGGTCCAAAACATGCTAAGACACATTGAATAACATTTTTTTAAAACAATAGTAAAACCTCCCTCAAAGCTATTTTTGGCAAGCGTGTGGCTTAAAAAACGGTAATTTTACTAATGTGAAGACATATTACAAAATTCGATGTTGATTTCATAATAGCAGTAGAAACATCATGAATAACGATTACAACTTTTCATACTTAAAGCGGCTATCAGTCTTACATTCTAGAACGTGATTCAATAGCACGGATCTTCATAAAAAGAAAATATAATAATAGTTAAAACATATAAATTAGAAGTAGTGAAGATTAATATTTAGGAAGTAGAATTTCATAAGAAAATTCTAAGTTTAAGGGGTGCTTATTACAAGTAATAAGTCAGTATCGAAGTCTTCTTTTGTGAGCGTCCAAAAAAAGGAGCCGTTCAAGATTGCACACCAAAAACCTTAACTTTATTTTTTTTTAGGTCCTCCCCTTCCTCGCCTTTAAGGCTATACGGGGTTTTCCCGGGCCAGGGTTTGGGGATGGGGATTTAAAAGACTCCCTCGGCACGGGGGCGCGAACTTGTGACTATTTTAAATCCATTGTCTCATAGATCAGGTTACCAGCAACGGCAGTGCTGTGCACACACGTTGCTCGTTCGGCCACTCCGCCCACCCAAAAACATTAACTTTGCCAAACACAAAGAAATCATTATAATAACTAATCAATCAGTCAGAATGTGAAGCTGATCATTAAAAATTTTAAACAGGCAATCACCCAATATGGACCATGAGGGGTCGCAAGGTAAGGCAGTGATAATGGAGACCGCAATAATAGTCTTTATTTCACTGGTGCTAATTTTAATAATAAGTAAATACACACCCATATACATGCATTCAACTTAACTCTATTGATTATTAAATTTTCGTACCCTAAATAATTAAAGTTTATTTATTCTAGCTCTAGATTAATGAAAAACGCACAAAACGTTTGGACGCAGCTACGTCACGGAGGCCACACTGCCGCCTCTAGGCGGCAGGTTCTTTATCTGTGAGCTATCTTTTCGCCATAACGATATTCAGAAACACAAATTTCTCTCTGAACTGAAAATAAAAAATTCAGTATCAAACCCTCTCACTCCAAAAGCTGATATTCCTGAAGACTCCTGTTAATATTATTAAAAAATGAAAAAAACTTAAAATAGCGAAAAGAAAACGGAATATCCTCAACCAGGCTGAGATCTTCCTGATTCAGTGAAGGACTATTACTTACCTGATGAGGGACAATTTAACATTAGTACAGTTAGAAGTCAAATTAAAAGATACATGTATCTGAAACTGTTTTATAAACTATAATATTCTGTCGGAATAAAGAATAATATTTATAACGAGAAAAAAATATATTCATACAATATTTACGGAAAAATGTAAAAAAAAATATATAAAATACAAGAAAAATAATAATTTAAATAAATAGATAATTATTTTGTTTTATTGGGACCGGATGGTGATGAAAGTTGCGACGACAACGGCAAAAGAATTCTTAACTTTTGTCTTGCAAATGGATATGCTAGTTGGAAACAGCTTCTTCCCACACAAAAAGATTCACAAATATACAAGAGAGCAGCCAAGTCGAAATGAAAGGTCTATTATCTAACCCCGCGATGGTCTAACCTCAATAATCCCGCTACCACACCAGGAACGTTAAACCGAACAAATAAGTTCAAAATAAAATATTTTAAACTCAGTGAGCCAGGTGATACGGGCATATTAGGACTTGATTGAAGAAAAGGTGAATAGTGAAAGATACAATTGGGACAGTGACAACGTAGAAGATTCTTGGTCGGCAATCAAGATAATAATACTGGAGGCAGCCGAGATGACATGTGGAAAAAGCAAGCTGGGACATAAATCAAAGAAAACTGCTTGGTGGAATGAGGAAATTAAAGAGAAAATCAAACAGAAGAAAACCCTATGGAAGAGATACCTGCAAACCAAGTCAGATGCGGCATACTCAGCATACAAGGAGCAAAGACAGAAAGTGAAAAAGGCCGTGATGAGAGGAAAGAAAAAGTCCTGGGAAGAATATGGAAAGTAATTACAAGGAAAATCAGAAACTTTTCTACTTAAGTCTCAGGAGCATGAGAAAGCAGAAGGAACCAGTGCTGAAGCACATAAAGGACATTGAGCCATCCTGAGTAGGCCAGAAAACATTATGAATAGATGGGCGGAATATTTTAAGGAATTACTTGCATATCAAGGGAAGGAAATGGAAGCGAAACAAGTCTGGTAGCTCAGAAGACACCTGGTAAGAAGATGACTTCATCGGAGAAGAAGAAGTTGCCGAGGCTGTTCATAAGTTCATAAAAGCTGGGAAAAGCGACTGGTATAGACGGCATTGCGCCAGAAATGTTGAAATATAGGGGTTTAAAAGGAATCGAACTGTTCCAGCACCTAGTTTGGAAAAATAAAGTTATCCCAAAGGACTGGGAAGTCTCCATCATAATCTCAATTTTCAAAAAAAGGGATAATCGTGAATGTCGGAACCATTGAGGCATATCCCTACTCTGCACCCCCTACAAAGTTTATTGAAAGGTGCTCGAAAAGCGGCTAAGAAGCCTCATAGAACAAAAGATAGGGGAAGAACAATATGGCTTCCGGCCTAACAGAAGTACACAGGATTTGATATTCACGATGAGACAAATATTCGAGAAGATTATAGAGAAGAGCAGAGAGGTCTTCGCCTGTTTTTTAGATCTAAATAAAGCGTTTGACAGGGTGCAGAAGGCAGACATATCAAGAGCATTGGAGGAGTGTGGCTTTCATATAGGATTGAGAAAAGCCATCATCATGAAACACAGAAAAATATTGTCAGGATGTGCAACCATACTTCAAAAGAATTCTCAACAGATCAAGGAATCAAACAGGGATGCAGCCTTAGCCCCCTATTGTTTATACTAGTGCTGGACTCTGCCCTAAAACAAGCAAAACAGAAAATGAGGCCATACAACCTCGGATATAGGAACCTACAACGCGTCCAGTATACATTGCTTGCTTTTGCTGACGATATGCTGGTGTTCGGAAATGACCTCAAGATTCTTCAAGCTGAGATGAGAAATATAAACATGGAAATTAACATCTCCAAAGCAAAATTTATGATGATTGGGAGAAGAAGTGAACGAGGATACCGGATCGTTCGGCTGGGTGGAATCCGTCTGGATCAAGTAATGGATTTTAAATACCTCGGTGATCACCTCAACGAGTTAGGATGGGTTGATGGAGACATAAAAGAGAGAATTAAGACGACAGGAAAATGCTTCTACTCACTCAAGTCAGGCTTCTTTGACAAAAAGGAAGTCTCAAAGGCCACTAAGAAGATTGTCTGCAAGAATCCCTTCCTCCCTATATTAATATATGCAAGCGAGTTTTGGACCCTCACTCCCAAGCACAAAAGCCAAATCCAAACTACGAAAATGCGATATTTAAGGAAAATAGAGGGGAAAACAAGAAGAGATCACGTTAGGAATGTGACCATACGACGTAATCTGGATCTGAGGCCTGCAGAGAAAGTAATCCAAGAAAAACAACTTAGGTGGATTGGACATGTCTCGTGAATGGCTGAAAATAGCATTGCCAGGGCTACCTATGAGGTCAAAGTGGAGGTAAGGCGGCCATAGGGAAGACCAAGAAAAAGATGGGAAGAAAGAATTAAAGAAGCCTTTGACAGGAGAGGAATGGACTGGAGTAGGAGAAGACAGCTGGCCCAGGATAGAGATTCTTGGATTAAGCTTTATAAGAAGGAACCTCACACTGCTCAGCGGTAACAAAGAGGACTGGGTTAAGTAAGTAAGTAAGTAAGATAATTATTTTTTTAAAATTTATATCTTGTGTTTATTTTATTTTCATTATTAACAACCAGCAGATATATAAGATATAATTATATATACTTAACAGTTACAACTAGTTTTACAAATATTAAAACTAGATATTAAAAGTCTGTGGAGACTGAACGAGATCGAAAAAGAAGGGATAAATGTGAAGACAATTTTTTTGGCCTTTACGATATTCTTCGCGAATTTTTGATCTTGAAGAAAAACAATGTAAATATTTCTCAAAAATATTTAAATTCAATAACATCGTGGTACCTTATTCCAGTTTAGTGATATTTCCCACGCCATACCTATTTGTATGCTTCGAATAAAGTCGAAAATTATAACAATAAACAAGGGCGTACGCAGCTTTCATATTAGGAGGGGCAAGACGGAAACGTTTTGTTTTTTTCGGAAAAATTTATTATTATTACAATTAATAAATATTTTTATATGAAATACAATACATACACATAACTAAAATTTTTTAAAATCAATTTTCTCGAATTCTAGGCAAACCTTTTTATTATATTATGTTGTATTTTATTTCAAATTATTTATGAGAGGGGCACGGTCCCTCTATTCTCTCCTGCGTACGCCTCTATAAAGCGAGCACATAAGTAATTAAATAAAATAAAACTTTATCCTATCATTACTGGGGATAGTAAAATTGTGCAATATTTTGATGTGCTTTGCAGTTAAAAAATATTTCACAAATAAATAAATATAGCTGGCACTGAAAAAAAAAAAAAAAAATAGTAAACAGCTTGAAAATAGATGTAAAATTGAGAATGGACCTCTAGCAAACTGAACTCTACCTTCAAAGTATAATGTGGTTGAAGTTCAGGTCTGATTTACTTGATAATTCACTCTGATTTTTATTTTTATTTATGAAATACGCTTAAATTTATTGAAATGGCATACTGGTAATACGAAGATACGCAAGACTTATTTATCAAGGTATAATATCATAACATTGGTTATATTAATACAGCAAAATCCAGAGATTGGCCCAAAACATAAAAAATAGCCTTGCCAGAAATTGTTCATTAACCTCCCAATAATAACTGGTTAAAAGTTCTGAAGTTTTTCTCTTCGTGTTTTAATATGAGAAGGGAGAGGGCAGAAAACTGATATTTTTTTAGTTGTTTGATAATATTTCAAAAATCAGTTCAGTTCAATATTAAAGTAATTTAAACAATGATCATTTACTTTTTTTTTTTATAAAAACAACTGTTTCAAAAATATTTAAGCGATTATATTTATCGAATTTCCACTTTCAGGAAACATTGATCCAAAACATAAAATTGCTTTTGTTCGCATAGATGGTAGATATTATTTTGTAGTTGAATTAGTTTGTTTAACATTTTTGATCGTTCGATTTATAATTTTTTTTTTCGATGGTTCTAAAAAGTCATTGACAGCAGTATAGTATTCGATATCAATCAATAAAGAATTTCGTGATAACGATATGATATTAAGATTGGCGTTGATTTCATATAATTGATAATGAATGGATTATAGCAGATCTTAAAAATTTCAAAAAAGTTATGACTACTATTAACCATAAAATTATAATTAATATTAATGTTTTTTTGATATTTGTTTTTCTGATGTTTTTCCATCATATTGATTTTTTTTTTGTATTTCCTTTATGAGTTTTTATCGAATAAAAGCCTTTATTCTAAAAGATTATAGAAAATCCTTCCGGGGGATTTGGAGATCCAGTTTACTGACAGAAGGACAGCAATTGCTCGTATTAGAGAACAGGATTCCCGGCTAGGTAAAAGAAATTTAATATAAAAGAAGCTAAGGTTTTATCCAGGATCTGTGGAAGAAACCATTTCTCTAGAGTTTTTTCCCTTTAATTCTTCCTGACTAGATGGGACATTACTCAAGGGCCGCAAATCCCCGCCGGAGGAAGGTGGATCTTGTGATTAGCCGAGTACAAGAAGAGGTCGGGGTTCAATTAGGATGGGCCAGATTATATCGAGGTTTTCTTCTGTCTCCAATATGGCGGTGGAGGACAATTCCCTTCTCTGCGGGGGGCACCCCGCAACTAACGAGAATCCTCTGGCCCTCTCGTAAATCACTGAATAACGGCCATACATCAAGGCCCTCCTACATTCTTGTCTCCCACCTTCCCCGGAAATACTCTCAAAACAAATCCAGTAATACTACCCTCTTCTCTGACAAACTGTATCTCATTTACGTGTTATCTCCACGGAATCGGCAATCGTAGCATCGATTTAGTTACCAAGGGTCAAGCTTTGTATTACTGCTTTCCTTCCTTTAACTTCTGATAGAAGACATGAACGTTTCTTCGATCAAATTTTACTGCCTTGTGGCATTTAATTTTATTTAAAAATAATTTCTTCGATAAGTCGAAATTATTGACATTTCCGTTTTGTTTTTCATTAAACTTTTTAAAAAATGTTTTCATACAAAATAAAAATGTTGATCACTTTTTCTTAATTTCTTGGTTAGAAAGGAATGAACCCAAGTGTTATTGATATAGGTTGAAATAGCAGTAATCCAGCTTTCCATCGCTTGTACTAAATTTGAATTTGGAAAAAAATCCAAGAAGTCATAAATTCTGTAGTAAACACCCAGGAAAAAAACCTAAGAAAATGAAGTAATAAAGTTTATAAATTTTGAATTACATTTAATTGAATTCAAAAGTTTCAAAGGACAGTAAAAACGAATTTCATATGCTTTTATAAAACAAAAAATTACTTGGTCTACTTTACTAGAAGCGTCTTTCGATTTTTGTAATTTTTGATGTATTAAAACTCTCTTAAAAAAAAAAAAATATATGTACATAGTCAATATTTGTTCTCATTCTGCACAAAAAAGATTGATAATTAAATAATAACGTAAAAATCTGGGCAGAACAAAGGCAAAAATAAATTACATAATTTTTTTTTAATTATATACATTTTTTTCGGCTCCTTGGGTACAACGAAAAAAAAAATTATAGAACAATAATTGAATACGAGCAAAAGAAATATTTAAATAATTTTGGTCCTGTTTTTAATTTAATATAACCATAAGCAGTACTTTTTTTATTAATTTCTTTTCGCTCTCCATATAAAAAAAAAGAATATATCCGACAGCCTAAATCAAATTAGGATCCATCGAGGGAATCTGTCAAGGTCTTGGGTTCCCTAAAGCCCTGAGAAATATCAGGCCTAATGATAGTTAAAAACTCTGCTGGCTCTTCTTAAACGGAGCCGACCAACTTTAAATTGGTGTCAATTTTGTATAATCCTGCCCATTTTTAACCCAGCCTCCCTCCCTCCTAGCCTGGGGCTTAAGTCACCCAATTTAGAAACTTTCTTCCTGGCGAATATAAGATGTCTGCCATGGGCTAACTTATGGAACTCGATCAATTTATACATTTTTCAGGCTCACTTTTCACTCCTACCTACCTCACTATGGCTATATAAAAAAGAGATTTTTCACAAAGAGTTTGGCTTTTTTTTTCTCTGTATTTTTCCAGTTTTTCTCGCTGTAGAAAATAAACAAATTAGCTTTTATGTAATCATATTACTCTGCCAAGAAAAATACATATTTTATTTATTATGAATTAATTATCAATAATATTTTTATCTTTAAATTTTTTTTTCTATTGCTAGTATTAGCCAATCTTTTCAATCTCTGCAAATCTTGAGCTATTTCTTTCGAGTTACCATCTGCGAGAAGCTCTATTGCATCTTTATTGATTCCAACTAATCATTCGGTTTTTGTCCTTCCACGAGTTCTCTTGCCTATTATTGGGGCATTTGTTGTTTTGAAGATGCTTCCTGATGGATTGCTCCCAGCTACAGGCCCCGCCCATCTTTTTTTCTCCTTGCCTTCTTATTAATAATCGTGACCAGTTTCTGTTAACAATTCTTTATTGGTCCTTCTCCTCCATGTATTAGTAATCTGATCCTAGATCGCTCCAGTTATCGTGCGGACTAGGATGCTGGTTAGGGTCCAGGTCACGCAGCCTTATGTCAGAATTGACGTTATAGCATTATACACCCTTAATTTGATTTTATTAATATTTTACAGAATTGAAATACTTTAATAACTCATTGTGGTTATTGTGGAGCCGAGGTATTTGAATTTGTCTATCCTCGGGAACAATTTTCCTTCTATGAAGATCCTGTCTTTAGGGTGGAATTTTCGGCTCATTATCATATATTTTGCTTTATCTTTATTTACTTGTAGCCTGTTTGCTCTGCTTCTCTTATCCGAGTCTTAGTGAGTTTCACAATGTCATCTTTATAGCTTCCAAGGACAGCTATATCATCTACACATCGATTTATGATTCATTATGATATAATCCTAATTAAGTAATATTTATTATTAATTTAACACATTAAAATGGATTGTTTAGCCCTTTTTTGAGCATCTTATTAGATGTATGTGAAGTTTCTATGAGAGTGTAGTTCAAATACTTTAAAGAAGAAAACTTTTAAATTAGTTACCTTGTGTTAAATGATGTACGATAAGGTAGCATTATAAATCCGACCCTCTATTCTCTACACATCTCTGATATTCTTCAGCACTCTTGCATCACCATCTTCACCAGGGGTGCCCATCCACCCAAGGTCGATGGCGCATGAACCTTCCCTCACCACTCTCGAGATATTTTATTGCTCTCTTCTTCTTAAAAAGTGCAAGCGATAGTAGAATTTAAAAAAAATCATAGATTATATACAATTACACATTCTGCAGTCTGTTCTCTCATTTTCCTTGTCTTTAAACCTTTTCATTTCGAAAATTTATAACCTTGTCGAAATGAGTCCACCTCAAAAAATCAATACCCCGCCAAAATTTGCCCCATTTAAAAATTTTGATGGCGCAACTTCCGCTATGAAACCCGCGTCTGGCCAGCCCTTTCCTTTACTTTCGCTGACGATACAACAATACTTTCTTTACATAGAAATCCAACTTCAGCATCTATTATCTTTGTATATAAGTTACCTCCAGTTTGCAATTAATTTACTTTCTCTCGCTAGAAATATATTTATTATATTTTTTTCATTTCCAGCTTTCTTTATTTTTTTATAAATGTAGCTTCTCTTGTTGTTTTTTTATTTTTGTATCAATTTTTACTCATCAGAAATATTATTATTTTAAGTTTAAGCTTCTTTTATTTTTGTATAAATTATTTAGAACTTTATTCGATTCCTTGCCAATTTTTATCAATTCATCTAGACCAAGGAGAAATTTATATTTTCTTATGTTATAAATTAATTTTAACGGAATATTTATTTCGAAACACCGAAAATTTATTTTTTTTCATCTCAAAGTTTATTTTATCTAAGCATATGTTTTTATATTAATAAACTTGACATTATACTTAAAAAATGCTATATCCTATCCTTCATCCTTGATCATTTTTTTGTTTTTTTCCAAAATCCTACTTCCTAACCCTCCAGTCATGACGAATATCCTGAATTCCTGTCACATCAATGCACAATCCCTTACTGTAAACTAGAATGAATTTTAGGAACATTTCCTTGATAATTTTTACCACATAATAGCAATATCCGAAACCTAGTTAAAACCTTTTATCCCTTACTCCCAGATTTCCCTACCCAATTATTCCTTCCTACTATTGTAATAGCATAGAAAAGTAAAATTGTAAATAGTTACTACTGCAAATATGTATATAAATTATTAAAGCGTTCTTCATTATTTTTATTTCATGTTTATTTTCAATTTTTTGTTTTTTATTTTTAACTGATCTAAAATAGTAAGTAACTTATAATTTTTTCTATTATTTTTTTTTTTATTGTGACTATTTAATTACTTTATATTTTTGTTTATGTATCTCTAAGGCTCCTTAGCCCATATTATTGTCTTTTTATATTATTCTAAAGGGACTTGTCCCAGAATAAATAAAGCATTATTATTATTATTATCCTTCAGAACTATTTATTTGAGATTGAAGAAGAGCGCTACTAAATCAAGATTCGTAAGATTCCGTAAAGGGAAAACTTCATGTCCACTTATAACTCGCGAATGCCTTTACAACTCAATGCATTAAAAAAACTATGTGTGGTGCCTCGGACACAACTTAATATTTGTGGACACAAAAATACTTACTTGGAACATACAAAAGAAATTGAATAGACAAGAACTCATCAGACTGTCACATCTTCTGGACCATAGATCCTCACTTAACTTAGAAATCAAGTGAATAATATATAACTATATACTGAGATCAATTTGAACATACGGAGTAGAGCTTTGTAGTTCAGCAATCAAGCACAAAGAAACAAAATACAAACAACACAGTCCGAAATTCTTTAAAAAAAGTGTAATAATAGCTACTTCAAATCAATCTATACTTAACTACTCTAGTAAAACCTTACATCCACGACAAATTATTTATATTTTTATATTATATAAAAATATTTTAATCTTCAACCAAAATCACCTTAACCCACTTTTTCTACCTCTTTCTTCCCCTACGTTACCTGGTAGGTTTAAAAAGAAAACGGCTCCGAGATCTGCAGCTTCACCAACATATAAACTATAGCTAGTCAACGTTGACCATTTCTGACATCATTAAAAAAGATAAGATTACATAAATTCAGATCAAACATAGTATTGTGATAGGGATGCCTCAAGATGATTTGCTTTGTATTCGAGAGAATTACATCTTTGTTTTTTTAAATACTCCAATCACATCTCGAGGGATTATTAATGTAAAATAAATAGTTTATTTTTAAATTTTGAAAAGAGAAATATTAGAATAGACAAAAGGACGGATACACAGTTCTTCTTTTTGACGGGAAGTACTCTGTTTCTGTAAAGCGATCGGTACATTTGTAACCGAAGATTTAAGCGAGTTTTAGGAGATTCATTTTCCCATTTGCCGAAGCTGTTTTGCAAGTGTTTGAACGAGGGGGCGACTCGTAGATGGATTCCCTCCAGCATCCTCCCGGAGTACCATTAAACCCTAGGATTGATCAAAAGTTCATTTGAAGGGATGAGAAAACATGGCCATCGCTGCCGACCTAATCGATCATCTTGGAAAGGAACGGGGGTGAATCATGGCATTAGTTGAGCTGAAGAGCTAAAACAAAAATATTTGGTTTGGCCGGGGAAGGAGTGGAGGGGGGCCCCACCCCCAACGTTGAGTGTTATAGATTTTTTTAATGGGAACCCGGGGGGTGCGACGTGTGTGTGTGTGGGGTGGAGTCGCATTGATCGCAGGATCCAAGGTCAACACCCCTCTGTCTCTCCCTTTACTTTTTTTATAAGCTGCTTTAAATATTTACATCCATAATTAACATTAATTAGCATTAATGACTAATTAAAATTGAAATTATTATTTTTAAAAATAACTTTTTTAGTTCACAAGAATCAAGAATTTGGAAAAAAAAAACTATTAACCAATATTTTATGTATGTTTCTAAAAACGCGTTAATTTCATGAACCGTTTTAAAAATTATTATTACGTCACATAGATCATTCATTGAGGAAGGTTTTAGGCCTTCTAACAACTGGAGGACAGTAGCCAATTAAGCTAGAATTGTTTTCCGTAAATATCTAAAATTCGTAAAAAAAAATCAATGAAAGCGCAAGGACAAACTTATAAGCATATCGGAGTTAATTTAAGTGAAGATTATTTTTCCCATGGACCATTTTATTTTGCCTTATCTATATCAGATTATGGAGAATCGTTATGTATAAAGTGCAGTACAGACCCATTACTATCAAACTACTATCACCCATCTTAAACGTCTTTGATGACTTCAGTTGACCGTAACCTAACATTTTTTTATAGACGAAAATTCTCGGAAATGGGGTGTTTTCAATCTTGAGATCGTTAAACTTTGTTAATTCAATGAGGTATTAAAAACTCTTGAATACCCATTTGTTTTCCACTTGAAACGTAATACAATTTGATTAAAAAGTCGAGAAAAAATGTGACCTGTATAAATATTGGGACTTTTGGCATATATAACCTCGTTATTTTGACTTGGGGAGGAAGGATGCCAAGCCAAACGGCCTAATATTTTTGTTGACCACCCTTTTCGATTTTTTTTTTCAAAACATCTTACGATTGGAACGATTATGTAAATTTACTTATGTATTTTTCTTTTTTTTAGCTCCTTGAACTTTCTTTTCTATTAATTATTTTCTTAAGCAAATTTACTGAAAAATAAATATTCCTATGTTCGTTAATTTATTTTCAGTAAGTTTCTATTTTTTTTTAAAGACGATCAGTTAATACCGATTTAAGATGTACTGTTGTACGTCTATCTCAAGTTAACTCAAAAGTGGAATTGGTATGCAGTGATAAAATTTAAGAACCTGGGATTTCAATAATACAAATGGTAGATAATGTATAATAAAAGTACATTTACCTTTTATATAAATCCATAAATCGGCCTGAATGGTTTAAGTCAGTTCAAGATTAAAGTAAAATAAAGTGATTAACAGTTTAAGAAATACCCACCTTTTTTTTTTTTTAATATTTTTTTTTTATTTAAAAATATTAGTAGAAATATTGAGCTAGTATTAGAACTGCGAAACCATCGTGACCAATATTTATGAAATGAGTGTTATAATAGAAGAAAAGAAGCTTGAGGTCTTTAGGAGAAAAGTCATATGTTTTAGGTGATTTCTTGAGAGTAATAGGACTTACACACTCCCTACTCCCATCCCCCTACCCATCCAGTCCAACCATTGGAACATTTAGCTGAATAAGAAGAATTGAGAAACGTTTTCAATACATTGATTCTTTAACTGGGTATTTCTTAAACTGTTAATAATTTTATTTTACTTTAATTTGGAACTGACTTAAACCATTGCGGCCGTTTAAAGTATTTATATAAAAGGTAAAGGGTGTATTTTGTATTTTTATTAAAAATTATTCCGCATTTTTATTACTGAAATCACAGTAACCCATATTTTGACGCTGCATACCAATTCAACCTGATTTGCCACATCACATCTTATGTTTGCATTAAATGATCGTCTTTATAAAAAAAAATACAAACTGTTTTGGATGATATAAATTTATTCAAAATTCAAAATAAATTTTGATTGATTGTATTACTTATGGTTGTTAAATAATATGTGTCTGATAAGAATGTATTTGAATGGTAAAAACTAAATTAAAATTAGTTTTGCAGGATCTTGAAAATGGCTCCTGAAGACGAAACGTTGAATAAAGAATACAGGAGATAAAAAAAACTGTGTATATTTGGTGACCTTAGGCCTAAAATAGATATATAAAAAATTATTACAAAAATTATATATTTGGATATTGCATAGAATAGCATCAATATTTTTGAATTGGAAGCATTATTTGTAATCAGAACATTTAAGTTAGGCTTGGTGAAGCTTAACTTGTTTCTATGTCCTTTATCTTTTCTATAGTAACCATCGCAGATTATTTTTATAAATTGTTGATTTGGTTTTATAAATTACAACTTATTTATTTATTCTTCTCTTTCTTGCCTTTCGGCTACACGGGATTTTGCAGGAATGATATATCACAACGTGTCATTCCTGCTATTAAACGGCAAGTACTTGACCGATTTCGTTTTTCAAAACTCTTCTTTTCTCAACATTTTATTTTCATAATTTCAGTTTGGCACCCTTACATTTGCAGGTCCTCTCCCTCCCAGATTAAAGTTTGAGGGAATTTTAAATTACTAATTGGGTATTTCGACTCAGGGGTCATCAAAACGTGTATTTCCGTTGAAAACTCAGATTTTAAAATTTTCACGATCGTAATACTTTCCCTTACTATGTATTACATAAGTTGATAAGAGAAAGTAATATATATATATATATATATATATATATATATATATAATATTATATATATACAATTTTATTTGAAGAATTTTTAATGTACTTAGCTACTGTTGCTGTCGTAAATTTATAATCTTCTGATTTTGGATTTTCGGACTTGGTTTTCTTTTAATTATTTTGCTAAGGAAATTTAGGATAGAATAGAATAGAAAATAATTTTATTCTGGGACAAAGTCCCTTTAGAATAACAAAAAAGTACTAAATTAAAATATTATATCTGGCCTAAATGAAAACAAACATAAAAAGTAAAAATAAAGAGAAATAAACAAAGAAGATATTAGTTAAACATACTATAAGCAAAATAAATAAAAAAATCTGTATACGAAACAATTTATTGACAAATATATATTGTTTTGATCGTTGAATTAACTACGCTTAGTTAGCTTGTATTTTTTTTTTTTATAAAGACGTTCATTTAATACCGATATAAGATGTAATGTGGTACATCATGTTGTCTCAAAAGTGGAATTGGTATGCGTATATATATATATATATATATGATTTTAATCCAAAATAGTTAAATAAAATTGTAGATATATATGGTAATATATACATGAGATAAATATAAATTCCAAGCTATAAATTAATAAGAGGTATTAATGCCTATGAATTAATCGCCCATTATGTTAATTAATATGTAAAATTGATGAAACGTGAGAAGAAAGAGAAACGGTAGAGAGGTAGCGTATAGTTTTTATACCGATGAAAAAAAAAGGCGACCCTCGAAGGAGATCAATAATTTACCCCTCACTTCTATTTTTTTTAATTCCTCACCCCCACCGCCAACCCCTCACCCCTTATTAGATTGACAATAATTACGACCGGAGAGAACTCTAGTAGCTGCTGTTCTAAGCTTTCTTTACGACGGCGACTTTGCCTAACAAACCTTAAATCCGACAAGATCAAAGGGTGAACATTCTGCCAAGTCCCCCGGCGATAAACTATATTGAAAAGGCAATGGAATTAAATATCGCTAATGGAGGGAGGGAGGAGAAAAAAAAATGGTTTCCTTTGACGTATATATGAGTTTGCCGTGATTGGTTCACTATATGAGTTCCTTCCTCAAAGACACAGGCCCAGGAGGTTCCCAAACCATTCAACAGTGAGAAAGCAATTTCCTTTGGCATTCGTTCAAGGAGCAAGGAGAAATACTACCATTGCAATTTCTCATTCAATCTATACGCGTTCAGAAATCGTAAATTAAAATATAAATACATTTGCAATCTTTATAATAAATATATCAATATAGTTTGGATTAATAAACTATTGAAAAAAGAAAACTATGAGAGATGGTCGATAGTTGATTTTTACATTGGGATTTACTCATAATTGCTCAATCTCTCTCAACTGGCTTTATCAACGGTGATACGGTTGAGTAGCACAAGGATCTCCTGTGTCCAAGTTTGTCCTCCATAGGTGGACAGACAGACCTGGTTCGGAGTTCCCTTGGTTGATTTAAATAATGTATACAGCATTTCCATTTCCTTATATATATATATATATATATATATATATATATATATATATATATATATATATATATATATATATATTCCTTTTCCATTTCAAATGTCACCCATTCCAATTCAAATGTAACTCTTTCCAAAAATCGACCGAAAAACTGATAATTAATTTGGATTTAGCATCTTTAAAAACCTAAATAACCACACTTATAATAGGAAATTCTGTCAGAATACAATTAATTCGAAACATCCGTTGTCCAACAAAATATCAGATCTGAATTCGAAAACCCAATGAAATATAACTAAATAGATGAAATTTCTCATCACCCACCCTAAAAAAAAAAAAAAAAAAATAAAAATAATAATAATATTAATAATAATAGCGATTTGTAATAATAATGATTTAAAAATAAATAGAATTTTAATTTTTTTTTATTAATTCAATTTTTTTAGTGCTAGTTTAAATTAGCACTGGATAAAAACGACCATATAAATGAAAAAAACATCTTAAGAATGTGGCATCAAAAGTCATTATTGAAATTAAAATAATTATTTTTAAGTAAAAAAAAAAATAAAACAAAATGATTATTGTTTAATTCAAGCTCGGTAGAGTTTACGTTTGATTTGGAAATGGTCACATTTGAAATGGAAACGGTTATATTTGAATTAGAATAAGTTACATTTGAAATTGAAAGGTTCCAATTGACTTGGTATAGTTAATATAATGTATCAATTATTTTACTTTATTTTGTCAATAAGTTTACTTTATTTGTATCCATTTTTTCATATTTTTAGTTTTCAATATTACTATTATTTAATTTTTATTTTAATTCATTTTTTATATTTTCTGAATACTGGTATTGAGAAATAACAATAACATGAATTAAGGAATGTGCTGAATTACGTTCTGCTGAATCCAATGGTTTCCGTCGATGAGTTTAGGATAGATCAGGCGGCTTTCTCAATGCCATCGATGAGCTCACTGCTGAATTTAGGAACACGTCCTAATTTATTTACAGCATTTCTACCTTCCATTCACTTGAGTTCAATATTTGGGTACATAACCGAGTTGATAGAGATGATTTATAACGTCTGCCTTCCAGTATATAAAACATATTTGATTCAGTTTAAAAAAAAAATGTTATTTATTACCTATGACCATTTGATCCTTCAATTATATAACAAAAGCTGATTTATAGATTGTTAAATTTCCAAATATTCTAATCATTAATATTAAGTTATTTTGATAAATTATTCTGTACTCGGTAGGATAAATATAGTTACTTTTTAGGTTGTGAAAGTTTATTTTTCTTCTATTGTAATTGTTTTACTTTTTCCTTAATTTGATAACATATTTAACGTTTAGCCCAATAATCAGGAATTCTTCACAATAAATTCGCTTGATTCAATATTTATATTGATATTTATTTCCACCATACTTTGCCCCATCTTTTATCTATTATGCGTCGATTACTATTTGTTTAATGGTTTCATTTTATTACATTTGTTGCCAATGAATTGAAATTTTGGAGTACTTAAATCAAATTTATGATTAATGTTTATGCATGGGTGAGCCCCTTCATCTTTACTGATAAATTTAATAATTATTATTACAACAAATACTGAGCTTCCAATGCTAAAGGTCCCGGGTTCGAACCGCGCTCATGGCAGAAAATTTATTTATGTTTCATTCACTCTGGGTCGGGAGACCCTCCTGGGGCACACCCAGCCTTTATAACTTGTGACTAATGATAAAACTACCAATGAGTAGTACTCCAATGACGGTTTAGTGTAGCGAAATCTCGAAGAAAACATCTTTTTCTCTGACACCTGAGATAACTAAACAAGCCTGTGAGTAAAGATTTTAGTTTTCATTGGAAAAACAGGCACCTTTTTCAGCCCAAATCAATAAGACATAATACATAAGATTTTTAATTTCGTTTATTTATCGGTTTCATTGGCCATGGGGCGACACTGGGTCGGGAGACTCTCCTAGGGCACACCCAGCCTCTATAAAGTGGGTACCCTTAATTACATAATTAATTAACGGGGAAAACCTGGCGGTTGAGCGTGATCTCGGTCAAATCACCTCCTTGCACAAGCGTTGACCTAGAAACAGTGCTTTCCCTAAATAGTACTGAACCCGAGACCCTTCATGGGTTGTAGTGGTACAGGTTAATTACAACAAAACATAAATACAATTTCAATAAGGCCTTAAAATATAATACAGTTACAGTAAAAGGCGTTCAACACAAAAATAAATTGTTCAAAGTACTATATTATTGGGGTTAAGAGAAAAAAATGCTTTGTTGAGCTCGAGCAGCAGTGTTCATATTTTTGGTATTGTTAAAATTTGCATGATGAAGAGCCATTCTGGTGTTAACATTTTTTTTTTTTTTTTTAAGTTCTTTCTGTATAAGTCTTGTTACATATTTGGAATTTTTAGTATCACTGATTGATATTTTATCTTTCATATTAGATAGGCGATTTCGTATTTCACTCGATCACGTATTATTATTTTTTGAATTTTTATTTGACATTCTCAGTTATCTGGAATTTCAACATTCCAAAAAAAAAAAAACTTTCAAGTAAATGTAGACGGACGGATTTTATTCACTTAAAAAAATCTTAAAATACTGTGATATCGAGCAAGACTGCTTTTTGAGTTGTTTTTCAATATGTCAATTTAAGTTCAAGATCTTTGGCACTTTATACTGTAATTATCAATACTAGACCAATCGAAGAAATTATTATGGGAGCAATTTTTACTTTGGTTGGGACAGAATACTTGATGAGATATAATAACGTTGCCAAAATATATCATCAAAATGTAATGAACTGAAATAAAAATATTTTCATTATCCTGGGACTGTTGTCTCTTTAGAACAAAGTATAAATACAGAGAAAATATCTGGGTGGCCATACATTAAATTAAATATTTACAAAATAATATATAATTAAAAACAAAAATATAGGGAAAAAAAGAACAAAACAAAAGTATATATATATATATTTTTTTTTTTTTTCTTTTTTTTCTCTGCTGTAGTAACCCTATAGAAGAGGCGTGTATTTCTTAGAAGTGTGCATACACCATGCAAAAGCATATTATATGCATTACATTGTTATTTAGTATTTAACTATAAATATAACTTGTAACAATATGTGTTGGCTAAAGATATTTAAAAAGAATTGTACTTAATAAACATTACAAAGAGAATATTAAAAGGAAAATAGATCTTTAAATAAAATAAATAACAATAAACGATTAAATAAAGTAAATAATAGTATCAGATGAATGAACAGTACCAAAGGAAACTAAAAAATAGAAAATATAATAAATAAATAAATGAATAAAAAATATATGGTTAGGCAAAAACAAATACAAAAATTATGCGGAGAATAAACAAATTTTACAAATCTACAATTGAGTTTTATATATATATATAAAACTATATTTTGTAAATATTTAATTTGATGTATGGCCACACGGGTATTTTCTCTTTATTTATACTTTGTTCTTAAGAGACAACAGTCCCAGGATAATAAAAATATTTTAATTTCATTTCATTACATTTTGATGATATATTTTGGCAACGTTATTATATCTCATCAAGTATTCTGTCCCTGCCAAAGTCTCGCATCCGTTAATTACAAGCTGAATATTATTGTTGTTGTTGTTCTTATAGAGGCCTAATTTAATACTTCATAGATCATAAGATGTATTTTTTTTTTTTTAATTTCCTTTGTATGGCTTAGTATATTGCATTTTGAAAAAATGTTCTGTCCATTACTTCTGTTATTTTCGTTTTTACGGCTAGTATTGTTTTCTATTCCTTAAATGTATACAACAAAAACGCTCTTACTTACATTGATTATGTTTCCAAATTAAAGAAAAACTATTGCATCAGGAGAAGAAAGAAATATTCACAATCTAAAAAGTTATATTAATTCAATAAATCAAAAAAATGTTCTTAAGAAAAAAAAAAAGAAAAGATAAGTGCCTCGTTTGTACCTGAGTATTATGAATTTTGCCATGAAGAGTGCTGAGAATAGTAGAGTGACGGGCAATATTAGAATAAGAAGGAGATGGAGGAACCATTGGAGCAAGAAGAGTGGCCGTTATAGATTTTCCTCCTTGGGCTGCGAGGGGCTGCCCCGGGGGAGCCTGCATATGCACCCGGGGTAAAAAAACATAATCATAATGCCTAATCGATACCAGTCTCTGGGGTCCACTCGCTGACCGCCTCCCCTCTCTCTCTTCTTCTTCTTCGGGGTCTTAGAAGTTCAAGTATGGGCCAGAAGAGATGGGCTAAGGAGATGAACAATTATATATTCAATATTTGCAAAAATTTAATCTGAGCTAAGATAACCTCGAGTTAAAATCTACTTATTATAAGCATAACAATCTATACTACATGTAATACGGCAGTATACATCCCTTTTTTGGCTCTGTGGAGGGATACATTTTGTTCAATGAGTTGTAAAACGATAGGAAATTTCATGGAGAAGTGATGATATAAAAATTTAGATCCTTAAATCTCTACTAATTAATTAATAAAAATTAATTATAAACAAGTAGGAAGTTTCAAATCTCAGACGTAGGTACATCGATGGATTGAACCAGTACAAATGGTCACTTTTGCCGACATTTGACGGGTATCTTGAGGTTGCCGCCACGTACTTACCACAGTGAGAGTGTCAAGATTCATTTTCCGAGGACGTGGGACGAGTAAGGGAAAACACGCGACATCGGCTAAATCTATTATTTTTTTTAAACTAAAAAAAAAATAGATCAACTGTTAGATTAACTTGTGGAGTTCTCGAAATAGTTCATTTGAAAAAAATAAATAAATAGATTTAGCCGATGCCGCGAGTTTTCCCTTAACTCACAGTGAGCCGCAGTGAAATAAATATTAACTTAGGTGGGAATCGAACTCACAACGTTTAGAACAGAGCACTCTAGGATCTATTCCATAACTCGTTGGATGCAGCAAAATTAAGATCAGTACAGTATAACTATATATAATTATATATATAGTATATTGTCCCTTACCATTATTATTCTTAAAGAGCCTTTGTCAAAGAATAATGTTGGTTTTTCTATTTTATTTTATGTATTAGCTAAAGTTCCATGACTGTATCCCCATTCTCATAATGCTGAATACCACTATAATAATTCTCATAAACTTTACAATAATAAATATTATATTGAATTTTTATTCTGCTAATGTCAAAATACTCATATTTACACTTCTCAAAAAATCAATATTAAAAAATGAAGGTTTTATAATTGGAAAATCAATCTGTTTTATCAAATGAGATGAAATCAAAATATGCTTCCGGTCGATTATTATTGTATTAACTTTAATTATTTCTAATTTAAATATTATTCTTCATTAATGCATATTATTATTGGTGGTCCATGATATTGATGATTGGTCCATCCTGGGAATCCTTCCTGGATTGGCGGTCACACCTGAGGCTAACGATTTTCCAAGCACTTACACGTCTTGTACCATCACTAGTGCTTATCCGTCACGGAAAATAATCATCTCTCTTTCCCCTTTTTTTATTTTTCTCTCTCTTTTTCCTTTTCCTGCTAGAGTCTTTTCCAGCACTATAAGGGGAATGACAAAGGAAACCTTGTTATGGCTCCTCGGAAGAAAGCGGGAAGAGGAGGGGGCTCTCGCAATTATATTACAAGCTAGAGGACACGGGAGGGGAAGGGGGTTGGAAAAGTTCGCCTTTTCTAATTTTCGGGAGGGGGCGGACTGCGTTCGTTATCCTGGCACCCCCTTCCCTCAGCCCTTCCCATCTATCCCTTTATAAACGCCTCCATTACCCGACCTGTCTTGGCCAACTCTTGTTTATTCAGAGTTTTTTTATTGATATATATTTTTTTTTCTTTATATTTATTATTTATCGAATGATTTTTTATTGAAATACATAATTGTTATGTATTGTGCATTGTGCGTTCCAACCATTCTTGAAATGTGCTGGCATTTATGTCTAAGAAATGAACGTTACAGACAATCAAGCATAAGGATGTTTAAAAATTTATGAACGACGAGGTATATTTTAGTTATTTTTAAGTAGGTTAGAATACGTATCCAGAGATATTCTAGTTAGGATATCAAATGTAGGTAGAAGTTTTTGATAATTACAAACAAAATTAATTATACTTCATTTCTATTTTGTAGCGGCTTACGTTATATTCGAATTACCCGCTCATATCAATAATATCTATATACCTATCGAACAAAGATCACGAAATAGTAGCGATAGAGATGGCGTATAATAGTCAGTGTGCATAAGTTTATTTTGGTTTATGGCCTCTGACAAGGAATCTGAATATGTGGTTAAACTTAGTTTTAATTACTGGCATTCTGTACTCTAACCCAAAGAAATAGTCCCAGACAACCAAGCAAGACCATAGTGAAAAAGTAACAAACAAGAAAATTTGTATAAATATTATTCATTTATTTCTGGACTATTTTAATTTATTTTTTAGAAGAATTTTACTTTGGTTTGTTTATTAAGTAAAAAAAGATATATTTATTTCCCTTCCTTTTTTTTTTTTTTTATACAACCAAATAAAATAAAATTGTTTAAAAGTTCAATAAAATGTATTTATTTGTTTGGGATCCTTTTGATGTATTTTATTACTTAACCAACAATTTAATAAGATTGAAGTGTATTGTTAGGTGTTAAGCCCTATTTTTGCCTTAAGGTAATGAAGTTTATATATTAAAATTTTATATTTATAATGCAATAATAAACGTTTAATATATTTATTAATACCAGAGCAAAAACTTAAACGATACTTAAATTAAATGTAAAGATTTAATTTAATAAATCCATACACTAAATTTTGAAGCTTTAAAGGTTCTTTTATGTAATTAAGTTTTCCGATCAATTTCTTGTATGAACTCACTTTGATCGACAAATATATACATGTAAAAGGGTTTCGTTAGGACACCGGACAAAATTGATTTCGTATGCTGGAAATTTTTTACCAAATTATAACAGCCCTCTTTATAGTCAGGAAAATACTTTTCAAAACATCTTTTGTATCCTACCATTTTTCTATTATCTAATTGTCAGTTTGAACCTACGGTTCGTTATATTCTTTTTATAGTACAAATGCGGTGGTAGACCCGTATACTAAGCTTTAAAGTTGATTGAAATCATAAGGGATGGACCATCTTCCATGGCCTGAGTATTTTTTTTGTTGTTCCTGAGCTTTAATATCACTTCTATTATTTTAATATTTCCCACCATCTACGGGAAATCTCATATATGAGTTGAATAATAGAAAAGGTAATTCATTCATCAATTTTTTATCATGGATAATAAAGAACACTGACCTCAAAACTCGAAGTAAAGTTGCGTGGTAAGATTACTCCCTGGTACATCTAGTGGACAATTATTTAACATAATTTTTCCACTAGATGTACCGATGTAATCGACTTTGTGCGAGAAAATTATAAAAACTTTTATACAATATACAATATTTTAACAATCATTAAGCATAACTAATAAGTCAGAAACTTGTAAATTTATCAATTTAAATTTTATAAGGAATCACTACTGAATATGACTCTTTTTCGAAAGTAGGAGAATTATGAATTATCATAAAACTTTCATATACGAATTTCTGTGTGGTGCGCCAAATTTATTTCGTGTAAATCGCTGAAGAATGTCCTGCTTTCTGATACGAAACCCATACCAATCCGCAAGTATGAGGAATGGTGCGAGAGGCGACAGGTATTGAGAACCTGAGGGAACGCGACGCAGCAGCGGAACCCAATAAGAGAAGGAGGCTAGCAAACTGCCACGATCATATCCGACCACATTCCTCTCCACTAAAGCAGCGCCTGCAGCAAACCTATAGCATAGCAATAGCACAGCTATAGCAGCCTCTCGAATTATACATTCATCAATTATATCGCGGGTCACGATTCTCCATATTGCACACTTGAGATAAGCTGCAAGTGTGCAACTCTTGGCCGCTAACCCGCCTGCATAAACCAACTTATCTTTGCTGCTGTAGGACAGTCTACTGCCGATGGCTTCCACGACTCGCTTTAATTTTATAGCGACACGATTAATCAATCTCCTCTTGAGATCTAAATCATGACCCAGGGCATCTATTGGTATAGGTAAACAACATAAGAGAGAACATTTTAGTGTTCAACAACGATCAACACACGAATCAGTGAATTCGATAGAAAGAATTCAAGACCAAATCAAAAGGTTAAGAAAAATCTGGTACATCACACAAATTTCAGTTTTCACCTTACTTCCACTTAAAATTTGTTTTTAAGTTCATAAACCTTAAGAATGTTACTGAAATAGAAATCCAAACCAACGAAAGTTAATATAAAGTATGAGCACATTGTGAAGCATCGGAAATTCGTCAGGCCATTACTAATATCATTTATGGATCGATTCATCGGTTGAATCACAGCAGTTCTATCGGGTTTTAGGATCGACGAAAATCCTCTAGATACATCTTCATCTTGTTATTTCTTAATTTATATTATATATTTATATTCAGTTCACATTATATCTAGGTTAGCAGGTAAATATTTTTACCTTATTAGTGTTTCTATTTAAAAAATCCGAAGGGTCCCAAAAAACTTTCCCTTACTGTATAATTCATATATAGGTGAGTGAAATTAAAATGGTTGGATAGTTTGATTATTCTCACAAAAAAAAATTAAGTATTACTTCCAATTTCATTCAGTACATAACCTTATATAACAACTAACTTTGTTGTTGTATTTTTTTTCTTCAAAATCTGAATGAATATCTTTATATGAGGCAAACACTGATTTATATAGACAATTAAAATTAATATTTAAAAGATTGTAATGATGTTCATCAAACTCAAAGGATAATACGCATTAGTTTTTAAGATAAGAAGTATCAGTAAACAATAATTAGTGAACAGAGGTCTCCCGTTTGTCGCAGTTGGTGCTATCTTGTTCCATCTAGTCTCGAATTAGGCTTTTACCTGTTTTTTGTTGCAGATGTTATCAAGTTCTGTGGTGGGGCGGCAACATATGGTCAATGATAGTAATTGCTACCACAGTTCCACTTTATACCGCGGTTTTTGACTTGGCTTTATCAGCATAGAAATCTTAGGATAAGGTAATAAAGCAAACAAAAAAAATATTACGGACATGTTATAAATAAATGCACTAATTATAATTTATCTCAATTTGATGTACATAAACATACATATATCATTTATTTTTATTTTATTATTTCATGTAATGAAATATCATATATCATATTTCAATTTTGCCAATATTTTAATTGGCGGGTATAAATAAAAACAGAAAAAAAAATCATATTTCAAATGAATATTTTGTATTTATACAATTGGTGTTTAAAAAATATGGACATTCCGATCGATTAATAAATTCTAAGCAGTATAAAAAATAAAGCAAACGTAAATGGTAAATCAAAATTCGTCCCAACATAAAACGTCGACATTAAATAACAGACCGTAATAGTAACCGAAAATTGATGGTGACTATGTTTCACCTTTTTCTGTCAATTATTTTAAAAGATTTTGTTAGAGTATAAATTTCGTAATATTTTTTTAAACCTAGAAAAAGATATTGTTGAGAAAAAACATTAAAAATGATCCAGAAATTATTTTTGTATATCAAAAAAGCTTGCCACACTCAGAAATTAATTATTTAATGTTTTTATTCTCAGGCAATAAAGATAGTTCAGAAAATATTTATACATATATTCTAACCTTTGTAACTTAGCTTTATAGTATTAAATTTATGTATAGGTACTTGTCGTAATTTTAATCTTTTGTTCGTCGATGAAGTATAGATTATAACAACAAAAGTGCATAATTTTCTGATGCATATTTGCAAAAATTATTAACGTTAAAGAAAAGTGATGGGGACGGAGTTACGTCACGAGAGTGGAGGCATGGTTACTTCGTGATCTGCCTGCGCCTATCTCATACTGATGTTTATCTTATATTTGTTAGCGTATATTAATCTATCCAGCTTCAAAACTGCCATTCATGAAATATCTTTCCATTTTTTTTCTGACCCTATTTCGTCGTCTCTGAATAAAATTATTTAGTTTAAATTGTATTTTGACAAAAGCGTCTCTCGAAAAGGTATGCTGGAAGGAGCTGGTGCCTATTTTATGGAAGCTGAGGGTTTCTTAAGAAAATTCTACCAACCTCAGAACAGGATATAAACATATCAGACGAAGCAGCCAATGCAGCACGACATCTTGGAACAAATAAAGTTGAATCAATTATTGAACTATCAACAGAAGACTTTTTAAAAGTCGCAGTTCCAAATGAGAAACTTCTTAGTAAGAAGTTCTTACCTATCCTTACTATACTGTCCTCTGTCGGAATGGTCGTCGTTATATTTCACATGCTTATTTACTGGAGGATTTTACCCTCCACCTTGCGAGATTTGTAATGTCCAAAGAACAGTCAAGCAAATTACATAGGACTTCCATGTACTCACTGTAAGAAAAAATTGGATCTGGCACCAAATCTGAAAGAAATTTTAAAGGTCAAGCAAAAAAAAACCTGTTAAAAACATTCGTATTCTTGAAAATACAATTATTTTACATGTTACAATAAAATTATTTTACATATCAAATTAATCTTTAACTTTGTGAATGGCTTCATCTTATCGTAACCTACAATTTTATTTTCTACAAAAATTCTCAGAATGGGGTGTTTTCTCACTAAATTAACTAATTTAATGAGGTACTGAAAACGCACGGGTACCCATTTTCTTTATAATTGTATCGTAAGATAATTTTATCATGAAATCGAGAAAAAAGGTGGCTTACAAAAATATTGGCCCGTTCGGAATATATTTCATTTTATTTATTAATTATACATATTCGTGGCTCACATTAAATTTGCCATCTACCTCGGCATTCAGCAAATATGATTTCAAGGAGAAGAAATGATAGCATAACAAAAAGAATACTAATAACAAAAAAAAAGAAAAAAAAACAGTAGTAAAATAACACATACATGATAACATAATAACAAACACACACAAACAAAAGATAATGGAGCAAGTAGCTCTATGCAATAAGTGTCTTGGCCAGAGCCTCAGCAGTCTTCTGGGCGGATTATATGGATTTGTGGCAGTAGATAGAGCTTGAAATACATAACCTCGTTATTTTGACTTGTTACGGGTGAAGGTCACATCAAACGGCCCAATTTTTTATTGGCCATTTTTTTTTTCAATTATGTGATACAATTATTTTAAGATTCAAGTGGAAAGCAAATGGATGTTCATGAGGCATTAGTACTTTATTAAGTTGACTAAGTTAATCAGTCTCCAGATTGAAAACGTTCCATTTGCGGGAATTTTTGTAAATAAAGAGATTTGAGATGACGATAAGATAAAGCTATTGACGAAGTTTTAGACAGATGTTAATTATTTGAAAAAGAGAGGTCTGTACCGCGGATTAATATCTGTCCATTAGCAGCTTCTGATTCTCCTAGGGTATAATTTACTTCGGAGCCTTTGGGGTTCTTTTTTTTCTTAATCCGTCAAATCCAGAGGCTAAGGATGGGAACTACTACGAATACTAGCTACTAGATGAGGCAGGCCATTGAGAGAGCTAGAACAGGAGCTGCTATCGAACCATGAATCGATTGAGATAGGCCCCATAAAAAAGCGGGACCCCTCGACTAGGGTTTTTTATCCCTCAACATCTGCCCCGGCACGAGCCCCTTTTTTCAACTTCAGCCGGCTCTCTATTGTGCTCCTACCTTTTTTTCGGGGGTTACCCTCACCCCAGAGGTCCGTCTGTTTCTGTGTCAGTGGGTTCTAGGCTAGCTGGCGGCTAGGGTAGTCCTCTAGGATATCGTCCTGGTTCATCTAGATCAGGGGTATGGAGAGGTTTTATTATATTTTATTATTTTTAAATTTTTTTTTATCATAATTAGGTCCAAGAGAAAAAAAAACAATATATATAGGTCAAAAACATATATAGGTCAAAAGTCGCCGGTTTATTGCAAAAAGTCACCAAGTACATTTTTGAAAGAACTAAACTGTAAAGTATGTTAGTTTAATTTCGGCCTTATACCAAAACATAATAATAACACAAACTACAAGTGCAATATTCAAAGTGCATAATATTAATAATAATGGATTTCACAGAAAATCCATAAAAGCACTTTCAGATTTGATTTTATGATATCTTACTTAATGTTTTTTTGCAATAAACCTGGGGTATGTTATTGAATACCTTTATCGATTTGATATCGAATATCGAACTTTTTTAAATCTAATGTTCAGATTCATTTACATTATTATATTTTATTTTTATTTCATATATGATTCTTGAATTATACTAAAGTACTCACTCTCCACTCCAAAAAAAAAAAAAAAAAAATAAAAAAATGGAGATCAAAACTTCGATAAAAAATTGATAAGAAACATTTATTTAAATGTTTTGGAGGTTGAAAACATAACCATTTAGATGCATCAGTAAAAATTTAATTATTTTATTAGCAAGATTATACACTTATTATTATTCAATTTTTGATTAATGTATGATATAAGTTTGTTTGAAAAAATCCTTAAATTTTTTTTCAAAATTGAATTGTTACTTAATTTTTAGTTTTTTTATTATTGTTCTTAGAACTTATTTTCTTTTTAACACGAATTTTCATAAACTTTTAATATTTTATCTGTATTAAATAGATACAGATCAACCTTGTTAATGTTGATAAAAAATGATTAGCAGAAATTATCAATATTTTAGACATAAAAATATATAAATTATTAAAATAAGGGAAATTAAAAAAAAATCAATTGTGACTAGCAAATCAGTTCACCCTCTTGTATTTGTGATATAAATTTTTTTTTTTGTTATGAAATTGGTAATAACTGGAAAAATTAAATATAAGTTCCTTCATTAATTGTGCTTTATAACGATTTATTTATTTTAATTGATTAATATATAAGTAATTATGCGATATAAAACTTCATTAATTCTTAGGATATTTATTAGGATTATATTTATAATTTATTATAAATAATGCTATTATGTTTATGTTATTTTAAACAAACTATGTAGAGATGCTGTTTTTTACTTGTATTAATTGTGATGCATAATTTGTTTATTTAATTTTTTTCTATCCTTTTTTTAATTTTTAATTTTTATTATTCATCGCTCTAGTGTTGCCTAAATGCGAGACCGCGACTAGTCTTGGTCATGGCCTTGGTCTTGCGCAGTCTCGTGGTTACTTATTAGCTTATTACTGAAGAGATATTACTGTATTTTTTTAGATAGGCAAAACCTAACTAAGCCGAATGAAAAAATAGAGGAGTTAAATACAAAAGTATATTGGTTATATTAATTATTTACATATAGTAACTAAGATTGTCTAGTATTAGTAACTATTTTGCCTTAGTTTTTATTCAAAAAATCGATTTTTTTTTACCAGTCCTGGTACAAGGCCGATTTTGGGCAACACTAATCGTTCCCGATACAGCTTACAGTAAGACATATACAATTTCGAAAAATAAATTAAATTTAGTAATTAGTTTGAAAAATAATGTTCCTTTTTATTTACTTCGTAGACTATAAATACTCAGACGAAAAATAAATGTTCGTTCCTATCGATTAAATTTAGTTTTTATGTTTATTATTTATGTAAGCAATAATAGGATTAAAAAAAAAATTGAATTCTCAGCATTATTTCACCAACAAATTATTATTTGTTTTTATCTGCATGATAAATATCGGGCAGAGATGGGCAAATACTGAATTTTACATAAATACTAACCTTTTTTGAGTACCAAAGAATTTAATTACTACTTCAATTGATATCAAAAGATTAACTGAAGTAGTGGTTGAATTCCCAATAGTGATTTAATTTCAGTAAAATACTTGGGGCTCAGTACTCAGCATTTGTCCATCTCTGCTATCGGGTTATTAGATAAATTATCTCTGCAACCGAAAGTTTAAATTTATATTCATAGTAATATTGAATTGATAGTACTTGAATATTACATATACGTTAGCATTTGATGAAATTTTAATTATAACGATAAAAATCTCTGTTAATAAAGATTCTATTATTTTCTTAAATTATCAGCTTACCTTGCTTATTAAAAAATAATTTTTCGATGAAGTAAGAGGGATAGAATCGATATGAGTTCTTTCTCCCCCTGCCTCCTTGATGACTAATGTTGAAGCTGAATAGCAGATTGATGAAGGCTGGTAATTATCATTGATTCAGGTGGCTTCCAACGGCTGTCTCTCATACTCTTACCACAAATGATAACCCATATACATTTGTTGTATACATTTATAGATTTTGTACAATATTTTAAAAAACAAATTATATTAAATGAACGAAAATTTTTTAATTAAGTTTTATATTGAAAACTCACTATTAGATTGTATTTTTTTTATAATACATTTTATTATTACATTTACCTTTTTAATAGTCAATTTTACTTATTTATAAATATTAAATACACTATTATACGATATTTTAAATATTAAAACGCAGCAGTATATAATATTAATTAACTTAAATAAATTTAAATTATTACGAAGTAACAAAAAAATATAATAAACAATAAAAATATATTAACATCAGAGAAAACATTTCATGTTCATGTTTTCTCTGATGTTAATATATAATATGATAATAATAATAAAGGATTTAGAACATCATAATAGAAAATTATAAGTAACTGCTTGAAAATATCTCAATATTTTTCTTTAACTGTTTTTAGAGGGCTAATAATTTACCTAGTAATATCTAATGATATTAAATAAAACAAGATTATCATTTACCGTCAAACTATTTTAATCATTTTTCAAATTTTCAATTTTTGGCTGATCTGAGGTTAATGATGTTTCTTTTTTTTTTTTTTTTTTTTTTTGTAAGTATTTTACTGGAAGTATATATTTTATTGTTTTTATATTTTTTAGTATTTTTAAGCAAAATGGAAATTCATTAAGTAAGCAGATACCTTCAATATATGTCTCATTTTTATTCAATTTGCTAAACTTCTTTATCGAGGTTTAATCATTTTTAAAGGTATATACATATTTATTTAGATATATTTTTAATTAACTGTTTCTTGGCAATTAAAAATATCGCATTATTTTCCTAATTATTTCTTTTTATTCGGAGAGCTACATGATCAAGTCTTTCTTTTTCAATTATTCTGATGATTACATTTTGAAGCAATACAATTTGTTTAATGGTTGATATTCATTAATTATGATAAAATATCTAAATACGCATCTACAAGACTACAGTCTGAGGGTTAAAGACGTGTTCTATCTTGATCGAACAACGGAATTTTTATTCGTTTGAAAAAATTTGATTTTTTTTTTAAATTTGAATTGAAGATCACAAAAAAGTAATTAGCAATATGCGACACTTATTTTTAATTTGGTAGAAGCACTTTTTAGCTCAAAAAAATACAGAATTCTATTCTAGTTTCTTTAACAAAAAAAAAAGAAAATGATTTTTTGAAGTTTTCAAAATATATCAAATAGTTTAGAGTTTTCGCATTGAGGTAACTTATAAAAACAGCAGTACTTAGTAGCAGCCTAATATTTTCATTCAAATTGTAGTAGAACCATATATTTCAGGGGTTAATTCCCATTATCAAGTTGTAATACTTCAATTTAAGTTATCACATTATATAATTAAATATTACACAATCATGATATAAGCTGAAGGTTTTTTTTTGGTATCAAAATGTTGAACAACTGTGAAATCTACTTACATAAAACAATGTATTTCTTAGTCCGTGGTACAGACCCCTTTTTATCGAATTATTAACATCCGCCTGAAACTTTGTAAATAGTTTCATCTCATCGTAACCTACAACTATTTTATTTACTGAAATTCTTGAATTGGGGCGTTTTCAATCTGGAGGGGAGCAAACTTTGTCTATTTAATTAGCTACTAAAACTCGTAAATATTCATTTGCTTTTTTTCTCGGATCGTAAGATAATTTCACACATCACAAAATCGAGACAAAAGGTGGCCTGAAATATTGAGCTATTGGCATGACCCACACCCTCCAATTTTCGAAATAACGAAGTTATATAGGACAAACGGCCCAATATTTTTGTGGGCAACCTTTTTTCTTGATTTTGTGATTAAATTATCTTATGATCAAAGTAGAAAGCAAATGTGTATTTACGAGTTTTTAGTACCTAATTAAATAGACAAAGATTGCCCCCCTCCAGATTGAAAACGCCCCAATTCCATAATTTTTCGTAAATAAAATAGTTGTAGGTTACGATGAGATGAAACTATTTATGAAGTTTCAGGCGGATGTTAATAATTCAATAAAAAGAGGTCTGTACCACGGACTATTTATCAGCATGAATGGATGAATTGTATGAATCGAAGTTTATGTGTTTTAAATTCTGATATGACAAGAAATAAATAAATACACGTGTTTAAGTATATTTTAGAATTCAGGGGTTGTTAAAAAATAAATCAATGATTTCGAAATGTCTTGTTGGCATTCAAGCCTGAAAATGAGGAATTATTATACTTATTGTACTGTTTCGCTTTAATATATATACATATCTAATAAAATAAGCATTATTCATATTATTGGTGGTAAAATATATAAGGAATCCAATTAACACCTACGTGGTCGGATGCAGCAGGTTTGCAAACACAGGGAATGTTTACTCACCATAATTTCCCCTGCCATTATGGTGACTTAAAGGCTCGAGTATCGCGGGGTGTAACCATTATACATTGTTTACCATATCGATCTCTTCCTGTAATGAATAAATAATCTGTGAAAGGATTTCCTAGGCTCAAATTGTGTGTGTTGCCTTCGGGCGGGCGATTGGTGTCGTTAGTGCTATTGGTTTAGTAGGCAGTCACAGTGTATTAGTGCACGTTTTTTATTTTAGAACAAGAAAAAATCATTATTCAGTGATGAGCAATGTTTTGTTTCTCTTTGAATAATTACAAGTTATATATTTTACAATATTTAACGATTTTTTAATTATTTTATTTATTTGACAAGAATATTATTAAGAAAAAAGTTTCAAAAATATTATGGTAAAAAATATTTATTTTAACCTTCATAGTTATAATATGTACCATGTTAATATAAGAGTAAAAAAAATAATTATGAGGGGAGAAATAATATTTAAATAATACTATATATATAATATATTATATATATATATATATATATATATATTATATATATAGTGGGTTCTTACATTTATTAATTCATTATTCAAGTTATTAATTTGTGATAAGTAATTATTCTACTGTCAGCCATGAGTCAATCCTGGGTTTACGATACCCTCTTGCGGCTCACACTTCAACTATAAACTGGGTCCCCTTAATTGGAAGAAAACTTGGCGGTTGAGTGTGATTCTTGCCAGATCAGCTGGTACAACCATTGATCAAGATACAGTACGTACATTATTAAGAATCTACTGAATATAGGACACTCCGTGAGTTTTAGCAAAGCAGTATAAAAAGAGAAAAAAAAAGAAGAATGGAGAAACATCAATATTTTATTTTTTAAAACCTTGACATGAGATATATATTGAATCACAGATACCAGAGATACTTTTTACATGAATTACGACTTATCTTGAAAGCGGTACGCTTCCATACGTCAGGGCTCTTGGTTCATTCAAAACTAAAACGTGTATTAATCTCGATCGTTCAACTTTTGACTTTTATTAAAATTGTTGAACTAATTTAAGAATTAAAATTGGGATTCGTCATCTCTCAATGAAATTCCCTTTCGTTGGTTATCTCATTTATCAAAACACATCGGTCATGAGTGCCGGAATAGAGATCTACACTACCAGATAATAATATAGTACCGATTTTGGATTCCTATCTTCTCCAACAACACTGCTTTCATAATTATTAAATTTTTATTAGACTTTCTGCTCCAGATATATCTAAGATATATGTTCGTGACACCGTTCTCAGACTTATCATGAAACACTCCCAATAAATAGGAGTTAGATCAACGAACCCATTACAACAGTTGGAGGCAGAAACTAAAGAGATTAAATGGAACTGTATTAATTACGAGGCGTGCTCGTGAGGCGAGAGATAAGGAAATAGGTAAATTATCTTGGAGAGGGCACGCCCTGCCCGCCATTTTGTGGGTGTGGATCCAGCAATTAGTCTCCGCTCTTTGTAATTAAATAGTCGGCGAGTAAGTGCGCAGGCGCTTCGCCGGCCCGCCCTCACTTCTAGCCGTGCTCTCTTCGGCGGCGAGTCTTCGTTGGCTTCAACCGAATCTGAAACGAGAAGTGAAGTATGTTTTTAGTTGAAACATGCCAAAAAAATAAAAGAGAAGAAAGATAAGTGTAAACATAAGCAGATCCTCATACGAAATTTAATTTGATAACTCCTAAGATTTTAAATGAGCTAAATAGAAATTTAAAGCCACGGGATCAGACTTAAAAAAGCATTCCATCTACGTTCCAGTAGATCTTTTGAAGGTTTAATATTAAATTTATGGAATAAATTATCAACTTATTGATCCGTATCACAGGAGAAACTACGGAAGGAAAAGGGCCACAAAATAGATATTTTTTTTCATAGGTTTATATTTGTTACTGTGAGTGATCTGAGCTAAATACAGCTAATAATTACAACCATGTCTTATGAAAAAACTATTACAAAATTATTTCTAAAAAGTATTATTGTATGTTAATAGGACTTAAAGAACAGCATTTCATACAGTAGTTAGTTTCTCTTTATTTTTCTTCCAAGTAATTTTCATTATATATATATATATATATATATATATATATATATATATATATATATATATATATATATATATATAAAACTTTCAGGCAGAATCATCCCTCCACCCCAAAAAAATCCTGGATCCATTTTATCCATTAAATCTGTACTTGACTCAACCCGGCAATTAGTGTTGCCAAAAATCGGTATTGGTCTTGCACTCTGCAAGACCAAGACCAACACCGCCTATCTGTTGCAAGACCAAGACGAAGACTGATAAAAAAAATTGATTTTTTGAAAAAAAATTGATTTTTTGAATAAAAATTGAGGCAAAATAGCTATTAATGCTTGAGAATTTTAGTTACTATATCTAAAGAATTGGTGTAACCAATATACTCTTCTTATTTAACTCTTCATATTTTTCATTCAGATTTACTTAAGTTTCTCATATCTTAAAAATTACAGTAATATCTCTCTAGTAATATGCTAATAGGTAACTGCAAGACTACTATGAGAGTCTTGGGTAAGACCTAGACCTAGACCAAGACTGAGTTTGCAAGACCAAGACGAGTCTTGGTCTCGCATTTGGGGAACACTACCAGCAATATTCGCGCCTATTTCAACAACTCAGTTGATCCTCGATGATCTGTCCTAGTTGGATACGAGACATTTCCAGTTAAGCAGGAGGGTGGGTTATTAAGGAAGGTATGTAAATTTAAATGAAAACTATTATTTTAACAAATTATTAACTATTATTATTTCAACTAATATTTCACAGGTCAAAATTGACTATAATAAAAATAACATTTTCTTTTGTATTTTTATAATTTTCTAGGTTGAATGATTTATTGCCTCAAACACTAAAATTAATTGTCCCCCTTTTTTAACTACTGGTTGATCCGGTGAATAGACTAAAATGGTTCTACTGTATCCATACGTACAGTACATATACACGAAGGCACACATAAACAAAGATTTTTGCTGTGAATAAAGAAAGAACGGAAAACTCTTTTAATATTATAACTGCTAAAAATATTATTTCATAATGTACATAAATAATATTTTCCCGAAATAATAGTTTTTATTTGTTGATTTCTCCGACCCAACTCGGCAATTAGTGTTGCCCAAAATCGGTCTTGGTCTTGCACTTTGCAATAATAAAATTAAGGCAAAATAGTTACTAATACTTGACAATCATTGTTACTATATGCTAATAATAGGTATAACCAATATACTTTTGCATTTAACTCCTCTAATTTTCATTCGGGCTTACTTAGGTTTCTCCTATCTAAAAAATTACAGTAATATCTCGATAGTAATAGGCTAATAAGTAACTGCAAGACTATTGCGAGACTCTTGTGCAAGACCAAGACCATGACCAAGACTGAGTTTGCAAGACCAAGACCATGACCACGACTAAGTTTGCAAGACCAAGACTCGTCTCTGACTCGCATTTGGGCAACACTAGTATTGATTAACTATTTTTTTTTTAAAGAAATTGTTTCTTATTTTAGGAAACTTTCATCTTTACATTTTTATCACTTAAACTTACTGACTTTTGTTTTTAATAATAATAATAATTATTTTCTGTCTAGACAAAAAAATTACGACTCAAATTAAAAGTTCATCATAAAGCTATTATTGCTGATAGGAAATTGTAGAAAAAAAAGACGATCGTTTTCTCCATCTGCTCGAGACACCCCCGCATTTTTTGCTCGGCTGGCCCCGCTAATTCCACAGCCGGCCCGCGATGGAAAATTCTTAATAAGTTGTTTCCCGTTGGTGCTAAGGGAGGGCCCTCGAGAGAAACTGCTGGCAATCTTATCTGGACCGGGGATGCGGGCTCCAGTCCTTTATCTGTGTAGTTAGCATAACGGCTTCCGCTATATCACTGCCATTAAAATTACAGCCCTGATCCAGTTGGCCGTTTCCGGATCAAATGGATTATATTCCCCCCTCCAGCCGCCATCTCCCGTTTCACTAGGATTATGTTTTTTTCCTCATTAAATTTATTCTATGTATATCGATATATATATATATATATATATATATATATATATATATATATATATCTGTTGATTATTCAATATATTATGGATAGTAATAAGGTGGAATAGTTTTGGAAATGTGATTTATTTTTATATATTAAAATATTCTCGAATTTTTTATAACATCTACTTAATTATTCTTCAATAAATAATATTTTTGAAAAACCTTTTTTAATTCACAACTGTTAGTTATTTAATAGACAAACAGTGGATTCGATAACAAAATAAATTAAGGAAATGCCATGGGTGGGGGCCGTTCATATAAACTCCTCACGTGATATTAACATTAGTAGTAGTACGTGGAGGTACATTTTTTTTTTAAATTAAAGGCTTCAACTACTAGTGTAATTATCGCGTAGAGGTACTTTAAACTCTTAAACTCTTCTTCAGCCTTCTACAAGCGTTGCCAAGTATGGATGCTTTGCTCCGCCAGTGACTGAGGGAACTTCAAAAAGTGTATTTTCTTATAAAACTTCCATTAGAAAAAGTTGTCATAATCGCCACTTTAACTTTAACTATTTTAATTAAGTATGAATGATTTTTTTTTTATTATTGTAATTAAGAATGAATGTGTATATATATATTTTTTTTTGTGTGTGGGAGGAAGGAGGGAAAAGTCGGGTGACCGAGTAGGCTAACGTGTGTGCGTAGTAGTGTTACCCAAAATAGGTCTTGGTCTTACAAAGTGCAAGACCAAGACCAAGGCCGCCTAACTGTTGCAAGACCATGACTAGGACTGGTAAAAAAAATCGATTTTTTGAATAAAAATTAAGGCAAAATAGTACTTGACAATCTTAGTTACTAAATATAAATAATTGGTACAACCAATATACTTTTGCATTTAGCTCCTCTAATTTTTCATTTGGGCTTAGTTAGGTTCCTCCTATCTAAAAAGTTACAGTAATACCTCTACAATAATAAGCTAATACGTAACTGCAAGACTCTTGCGCAAGACCAAGACTGAGTTTCCAAGACCAAGACTCGTCTCGGTCTCGCATTTGGGCAACACTGGTGCTTAGGAACGTGAGTTTTCCGGCTATTGATAACCGAAGATATAGAAGTACGATTTCGTGTTTTAAATCTGGCATTAATCTCCTACCTTACCAATAGACCCTGAAAAACCCCATATAGTCTAAAATGGCAGGAAAGGGAGAACAAAAAAATGTTTTATGACTTTCTGTATTTTATTTAATTTCATTACAAGTTATATTTCTTTCGATTTAATACAGTTATGTAAGATCTTATTGGATTGTAAGGTATATATGGTATGAATGAGCCTCATTCAGCTCTAATACTAAGTTTCTTCAAGTGTGGAAAAATTTCTTAGTTCTTTATATGGTTTAAAAAAAAATAATAACCTCAATATTTTTAATAATTAATAATATTTATGAAAATTATTTAAAAAGTAATTGTGAAAGCAAGATGGCTTACATAACTTCTATTATATTGAGTGGATAAGTCAGCCCTGAGAGACAATTTTTTAAGCCGCCCCTTGATTAGGAAATAGATCACCGCTGGGAATCTGCGGGAGACAGCGTACAATATCGATCCCCGGCCGCATTATAATGAATTATTTATCTCATCAGGGGGTGGGCGCCATAATGGGTGACATTGTCCCGCTCGGGGGGCGGGGCCCTGGTGGACCTATCCAATTACTTGGATAAATGACCCCGCCCTAATGAGCCTCCATCAATCACTCTCGACTAATTAAATCCGACTCACCTCGCTCTGATGAATGGCCTCGCTATCTCTTCGATAACTTTCTAATTGTCCTAAGTAACTAATGGATCGCTTCCAAGGATTGATCTTTCAACTTTAGATTCAGAAAATCGATAAGATTATACTTAGCAGTAGTTATAAAATAAAACAGAGATGAATATATTTATTAAAAAATGTTATGATGCTCTTGCATAATACGGACTGCAAATTCTGTGCCTCTTAGGTAATTGACACCATTTTCATTTTTTTATTAAATAATATAGTAACTAAGAAACAAATTTTAATAGCTCAACATTATGGAACATCAGCTCCTCTCAAAAAATACACAAGTGTTACATGGTGTCCTTTAACTCCGGAGTTTAGATTCAGTAGCTAAGAAACAAATTGTAAAAGCTCAAAGTTATGGATTATTGGCTTTCCTGAACAGATTCAAATATGAACATGGCTTTTTTATCTCCGGGGTACAGAAATATTTTTCCCATAATATCGAAATGAATATGATGTTTCTTTCAATGAATGTAACCATATTCAGTCCTAATTTTCTTCTGTTTGGGACGACTTTACGACAAATTTTGAGACACCTTTATACCAGGCAACGCTCGTAGAGGAGTGTTTGTGAGACCACCCTCTTCTAAAATTAATCCAAACTATAAAGCCACGATTCTCTAACATATAGATGAACGGTTAACTTGCCAACATTTCGCCAATTAAGGCATCTTGTTTTTTCGACTTTAATGATGCCTGAATGGGCGAAACGTTAGCAAGTTATCTGTTTACCTGTATGTTGGCTACTCGTGGCTAATTGTTCGGATTGTTCCATTTACAATGGATTAGTAGATTTGTAGAGTAGCCGTGTATCCAAGTTTTGTGGGGTATGGATGTTATATACAACCACTAACAACCTTTTTTTATTTATTTGTTCTCCTTTTTTATTTATTTATTTAATTTTATGAACATATTTTAGTATTATTATTTTTCAAGTATAGGTATTTTTTTTAATATAGTAAAAGTGTTGAAGTATTTTCTCTCAAATTGCTTGTCAATAAATGTAATGCGCTTTCTAATAGCGCATTGAATGTGTTAATCGAGGCATTATAATAGGGTGTATACAAACAAAATATGACCGTTTTATCCAATTCAAGATTTCAAAGGACTGTAAATATTTTAATCCTTAGCAATACTTAATAATCCCTTTAGAGCATTCTCTAAGCTTGTTTAATCCCATTCGACTTCGTCAAAAACAGCCTCAGTCAAGTTATTTGTTTCAATGAAGAAACATGACAGTGTCTTACGAAATTATCGTAATTTTAAGACATTACTGGAAAAAAAAGTTCACAGCTCGTGAAGTAATTAAATATGAAAGGGAAGGTGTCCTTGACCAGCGCACTGCGTGGCGTTGGTTTGAAAATTTTAGCAATGGAGATACGACGTTGGAAAGGAAGAAGGGCTCCGGACCACCATTAATGGATATCGATGATGTTCTTCTGGAAGCTTTTGAGTCAAATCCGTCCACGAGTATTCGCAAACTTGCCAGGGAGTGTGTTGTGTCGAAAGATTATGTTAGTCGCCGTCTACTCTCCATAGGGAAGGTGAAAAAAAGCAGTAGACTGCTTCCTCACGAACTAACTCCTCAGCAATCAACTAAGAGGTTAGAAATTTGTGAAAATATATTGGAAAACTCTCCTAATATGATCTCACACCATGGGATTACTACTTATCCATGGCTCATTTTCTTCAAGGAAAAAAATTTGATAATTTTGCTAAGTTGAAATTGCGGTCCAAGAGTTCGTGTGTGGGATCGAGCAATTGGCTAGCAGATGGTTAATGACGGTAGATAACAATGAACTATACTTTGAATATTAGTTATGTCTTATATCAAAGAAATAATAATACAAATATTGTATTTGTTTGAACAACGGTCATGTTTTTATACACCCTATTATATATATAATTTAATTTATTTTTTAAGTCTAGTAAATTTTCAAAATTTAATTATTGAAATATTCAAAAGTTAGGACTAATAATTTTTAAGAAACTGTCAAATATATTGTAATTAGTCATTTATCCTTAAAATATTTCAATTTTAACACATCAATTTTTAACTTTCTGTCTATACATTGTCCTGCTCTTCTATCAATATTATATTGTTATTTAGTATATATTATATAATATATATACTTTAGATTACTTTGGTTTATAATATGTAAATGGTGCACGATATGCAATCGAATTAATGTAAACCAATATAATCTAAATTTATTATAGTATAATGATGTAGAATTAGGACAATGTATATACAGAAAGTTGAATATTGAAATATTTTAAGGAAATATGACTAATTATGTTTTGTTACAGATATTTGAAAAAGGCTCAAGAAACTGAAACGTCGACTAAAAAGAAACGTTTTTTTTTATATAAGTTTACGTATTTTATTGGTAAAAATGCAAGTAAATAAAAATTATATTTATATATTTCTGTTCATCAGTACAATTAATCTCCGAGGAACCAAGACAGGATGGGTACCTATATCTGTGTCAGATACTGAAAGCAGTGGCAGTGGGACAAGTAACCAGCTGAGTATTTAAATTTAAAGCAGGGGTTCCTACCCAGGACTAATTGTCGCTTTTCCGGATTACAACTTAGTCCGATAAAAAAGGTCTCAATTAGATTGAATTCTTCCGCTTGTCTTGTTGTTTTACATTGGGCCAATGAGATAAATTACTTCGCATAATTGGTCGGATTGTTCACGGTCCTTAATGTAGGCATTTAGACAGAAGATAGCGTTAGAAGGGATACTGGTACAACTAAAAAAATAATCTTTATCAGGTTGATATGTTTATGTGTGATTCTGCCATTTCACAGGATTTTTGGGTAACATTACATTTTGTCAAATTTAAGGCCATTAGTTATTTTGATAGAGTAGCTCATTCACATTCTATGAACAATAAATAAAAATAAGTTAAACAGCAATATGATAATACTAAAAGCTATTGTATGTAAACAAAAGGAAACTAAACAAATCAAAATAACGACTTTAATAATATATAATATATACTTATAAATAAAATATACAAAATTCATTCACTCGGGAGAACTCCGAGCCAACGTTTCCCTCCACTCGTAGAAGGAAAGGTAGAACTGTAGGAGATCCAAACATAGGATTTTAAAGAATCAAATTCCACAAAAAAAAAAAAAAAAGAAGGAATGAAGTGTAAATGAAGTCAGTTCTCTCAAAAACGCTAGTATGGTATTTCGGACTACAATTGGACAGAAAACTCACCTGGAACATATAAACCAACGATGGAACATATTGAGCAAATTAAACAAGAACTGACGACGATACAAGCAGCTGTAACATCTCTTTGATTAAGATCTCCACTCAACTTACAAAACAAGCGACTAATTTGCACCACTATATTAATACCTTTCTAATCATATGGAGCAGAACTTTAGAGTTGAGAAAAAAAAAATCCAAAGCAAACAGTACAAAATGCTTCGTAAAATCGTAAATGCATCTTGATTTATTTCAAGTCACACCATAAAATATAAAATCCTAGAATAAATAAAAATCATAAAAAGTAAAATCCTACATATACAATATTCTTCAATCTACAATATTCTTTTATTCTTCAATTATTTTTCTTAATCAATATTATTTATTATTATAATTGGTCTATGGGATGAGGTATTATTGACAGGTTTGCCAGAATTAGTAAAATGTAGAATTATGGAGTGTTTTCACATCAGATGAAAGTGGGTTGTAGGAAAGTAGGGAAACATGCGGAGGGTACAATTGTATAGATATGTAAGAAATATAATTGATTTTTTTTGGGAATTTTTCTAAGGATCTGGGATGTAAGGAGATCGCGTCCATTTTCGAGTTTAGATTGTTAACTGATCATGGGTTAGTCGATCAATTCAGAAAAGCAGGTCTCACTCTTAACGAGAAACTACCCTAAAGAGTTAGGTGTTTTTGATCATTCAAATTTTTGAACAGCAAGTAGTATTACAATAACCACTTTTGTATTCTAGTCCTCTAACTTCTGAAACTTCTTCAGGGGTAGATGTTTTGCCAAGGGGTAGATGCTTAAGACGGTGTCGGGCCTCCTGTAAGACTTTTAATACACGACCATTAATCTGAGCCAGCGCTGGCCGAAGACTGACTCCAGGACATTTTTTACCGGGATCAGCCCTTAATAAGGAACAGGAAAAGGGGGAGGGGAAGTGAGGGAAATTGATGGACCAACTTGCTCCTCGCCATCCTTGAGGATTAAAAACTTTAAACTCCCTCCTTAACTTCATTCCTTTCGTCCCCTGCAGCATGAGCGAAACTTCCTCTGCACTCTTAGCCGATGAGGAAATTTTATCCCCTTTTCTTTTTACCTTGTTATGTTGTTAAACGAAAACTAAAACAAAATAATTATCTTTTCCTCCAATTCTTGCCCATTGGTCCATTTTTAGAAAATAAATATTAGTAATTCATAAGTGTCTTCTTCATCATTTTTATTTGAAAGTTTCATTGATACTCTGTCTCACTCTTCAGCTTTTATTTTTTTCCAATACTTTATTAATCCTAAAATAAGTTTGATCAAGGATCAAACACGCTTTCTCGAGCAGTATTACGATTTTAAATTAAAATATCTCTATAACTGATACATAATTGACCAAACATGTTCTAGGACTAATCGAATATGGAGGTAAATTATATGCTGACGAGGGAGAAAAAGTATGTCCGAAACGTACAACTAAAAACGATAAAGAAGTCACTATAAATTACGAGTGTTCATTTTGTTAGACCTGTGGGTAAGAACAGATAAAAAAATAATTAATGAAGAAGGGCAAAGACTGTAAAGTAATAAAACAAAAAAATATAAGAAAAATTGTAAATGTTAGCGCCCTTCCAGCGTGGACCTCAAGACTTGAAAAGTAAAGGATGTTTTATGTCTCGTCCATAATTATCTATGTAATGTTTATAGAGAATCTTAATAAAGTAATTGAAAAAAAAAAACAGAACAAGGTCTGCTGTATTCCTAAATAATGAAAATAAATATAAAAAAACCCAAAGGGTATTCCACATAACCTAATATAAAATAAATTTTAAATCTAAATATCCCATATTTACATGATTTTATATAATTATTGTTAAAACTAAATATTACTCATGACACGAGTGAGAAAGAGCGCTGAGATCTATTGAGGTCTTGTCATGTCGTCTACACTTAGAGGACATATCATGAATATAAATATTGCATAACAAAAATATGAATGTGTTTTATGATTTATTTAATATTATTTTAATTTTTCACTTTTATATTTATGGTTTATTATAGTTTATTTAACTTTCCACTTTCTTTAACTTGTACATTTTGTAATCACACCTGTCATAATGGTACCGACAATCAATAAATTAGGATTGATTATAAAATATAATGATGATTTTGTAATAGTTCTGAATGTTTTTGCTAGAAAGATTTGAAGTTTGATTATGTGAATCTTTATCGGTATTCTAAATATTGGTGATGCATAAATCAAATTGTATTAAGTAAGTGATTGTATCTATTCAGTTTCTGGGTAAGTTTTAGTTTTGAGTGTTTCCAAAGAAGTGAATTTAGTATTTTTTTAGTGTTTTTCTTTTTTTTGTGTGATATGTCGGTCCCATGTCATTTTTTTTATCAAAAGTCAGACCAAGGTAGTGATTGATATCTGTCTGTGGAAACTGTGTATGGTCCAGAAAAATTGGAGGGTGTTTCATGTTGAACTTTCCACTTGTAATTTTAATTTTTCACTTAATGATTAATTTTGTTTGTTCTTGTTATCAATTACTTATCTTTCCTAAATTTATGATATGTTTGTGACACTTACCTATAGGCTTTTAAATGAGGCAGATTGTTTTTATTTTTTTTCTTAATAAAAACCCATACGTAGAAAAAAATTAAACTCTTTGAGTGTTTCTTATAATATAAATTTTTAAATATTGCGAAAATAGCTGAATTTCATTATGTTCTGCATCGCATTAAGGTTCATAGATTTACAACCAAACAACTGATAGTGCAATAGATATATTCAGTAGCTCATTTTAACATTTATGGAGTACCATAAAGTATTATGGACTTCCACTATATATGTGACAAGTAAACTAAAAAAAAAAAAAAATGTTTTTTACTTGTTTTCAAAATTTTGAATTCTAAAAATCTTAAAAAAACATAATCTCAGATTTAAAAATAATATATTTGTTATTTCAGCATATATTGGTTAGATCCATACAAATAAGCTGTTTTTTGAAGGAAATTAGTTGACTGCTCTACATATCATGGGTGATAAATATTCAGGACGCAGTCATTTGAAAGGTTTTTATTGCTTCCAGCGCTTTAACCCAAACATGTGGGTCATCATCAGAGCGTGTTTCAAGCACTGAAGTTATTCAAGTAAACGTTGGCACCAATAAAAACATTTAAGATGGCTGCGTCCTGAATATTTATCACCAAAAATAAAGATTTTGTGATATTGATATACCTCATATTGGAAGTTTCAAAGCTACTTCATCAGAGGAAACAAAAGAGGATAATGAATTATTAGCAAATTTTATTAGTAAGAAAATTTTATTTTGTCTATAAAAACATTTATTAGCGCTTGACAAGTTTTTGTTAACAATCAGCAAATGTACTGGAAATACAGATATAAATGACATGTCAGGCATGGCAAAGGAAAGTACTCAGCAGCACATCTTCCCTGACTCGTTTCAATTACTTGGGTTGTTTAAGGAAGGAGATCTTTCATCCAACGCCTTTTTACTCTCCTTCTTATGTTCTGGGGCATGTCAGTTGCGACCATATCTCTTAATCTTCAGTTGTGATATCCGTTTAAATTAGGATAAAATCTTTAGTAAAGGGTCGTTATATGTTGGTCAACTGTTGGAAGGTGGAGGTCAGTATGTAGAGTTTTGTTAGTCACTCACCATGGTGCTTTTGTTGTGAGTCGCAATAATTTTGATTGGAAAGTTTGAAGTTGTTTTCGCTGGTCTTTTAAGCGTATAATTGTGATGAGCCCATATGTCCATATGGGTTTAAGAAAGTATGTATATATGTATTCAGTTTCTGTCTCAGATTCAATTTTGAAGATTTAGAAAAAAGAGGGTAAAGTATTTTGAGTCGTTTGTTAAATGTCTTTGTTTTCATTTTTATAAACTGGAGGGCAGTTGTTTTTTCTAAGAGTAAATGTTATATGTTTGGATTTGTTCTGATTAAGTCGAATTTTCCAGAATTCGAACCAATCTTGTTGTTTAAGTAAGTGATGTAGAGTTAGTGAGGCTTGCTCAGGGTCTTGGTGTTTTGTAAGAATAGTTGTGTCGTCTTCATGAGCAGTTGTCAATGTCTCATCGTTAATAGCTATGTCGTAAGTGTATTCAATGTAAAGTAGAATTGAATTGAATCTTGGAGAAAAAGACTGTCATGATGAGCAAAGACACCTCGAAACATTTATTTTATATAAAATGTTCAATAAATAATAAAAATGGAAATTTTTTTTACAAACTAATTATAAATATGGTAATTGCAATCATTTGCTATTCTCTATAGCTACGGACGGAGGCGAGAAACACTAAAGGAATTCCTGGGATAATCGGGAGAAGAGATAAAGCAGGGAGCTAAGACTATTAACGGACAATACCACTCGGTTATAGGGCTCTCTTCGTTATCAGTTCCCTTATCAGCCTTGGGCGTCTAGCAGTCTCCGCCATTTCCATCTTATTACTGGCCCATTTCCAACCTTTTCCTTTCTAATCTCAATTTTCTTTTGCCCTAGTTCTCTCATTACTATCAGCTCGTATTAGAAAAAGTAACAATTTTAGAAGAAAAGCTGAGAAATTCAAGTCAAGTTATCAAGTGGAAAATAAAACGGGTAAACCCGTAATTCCATTTACGTCAATAAATGGCCTCATAAAATAAATTTCTTTTGATAGATTTTTTATCTATGGATAAACGATGATGGTACTTAATCATCGTTATATCTCAGCCCTTATTTGTTCAGGTACTGGTTATATAAGAAAATAAACCTTAAAAACTTATTGGCTTTTAAAAAATTTCCTTCGTTCTGTTCTCGATCAGGTGTCCACAATCCAGGATTCGTACAGAATCAAATAAAGTCAGCTAATTTTTTCTTATCATTTAGAAATAAGCAACATAATATGCATTGCAATAATTTAAAAAATATGAATTTAACATAACGGTTTATTGATAATGTAGAATCGTTAAAAATAATCAAATACAACTTACAGGATAGGGTATTGTTTGTAGTGAAGTATATAAAATATGATTAACTTAAGTGTAATATAAAGCATCTTATTCAACATGATTTTTTAAAATAAATTGGCTTCTAACCTAAAGCTAAACTTGATTCATGTGTTGCATGTTTTTTTTGTTATTTTTTTTTCAAATTTTAATTAACCTTTGTCATGGGTCTGCTTATTGTCCAGCAGATGTGTAGTGTAGTGAACTTCGAAAAAGACAATAAATATACATAATAGTAATACCCCACTTATCCCTGTTAAACAAATCCGATACCTTGGACTCCACTTAGACAACGCCTAACTTGGAATCCTCACACCAGACTGAAAGACAAGAAACAGCTCGACGTTTCCGACTACTACAGCACTTAGTAGACAAACGCTCTAAGCTCCCAGTCAATTACAAAAGACTCATCTACATGACTACAATAAGACCTATTTGGACTTACGGAGTTGAGCTCCGGGGCTCCACTAAGCCATCGAATTCCTCTCGTATCCAATCCTTGTAATCCAAAATCCTTCGTAAGATACTCACTGCTCCTTACTGTCACAAATACAATCATCCATAACGACCTTAATGTTTCTTATCTGGTCCAATACCTATCCTTCCATAACAAACTTCAGAACCATCCAAACCTATCGTTTCTAACCTTGCTTCCTTTTCGATCACTGACAACCGTCCGAGGCGTTTGAAAAGAAGATCTTCTTTTGTAAATATATTTTTAGAGTGCTACCAGTGGGTAGTTTCTCAACTTGGTAATTTCATATTAATATATTCTTTTGTTCACATTTACTGAATGTATTTTTATTTGTAATACAGTTGTAAATATCATCAATAAAAAAAAAAAAAATATACATAATACCCAGCAACAGCTGCTCCTATTCGTTATATGCTTCCTTAATTCAGGAAAGGAGCAAGTATTATATGCAATACATGAATCAAGCTTGCTTTAGCTTAGAAGCCACTTTTTTTAATAATAAAAAAAAACATGTTGAATAAGATAGATGTACAAATAAATACAATAATTGATATTTGTACATAGTTTAGGAGTGAAATGTTTAGATAACAGCTACATCTATTATTTTAAATCATCTCCGATGAAAACATATTTCTTTCGACGTTATTCAATGATTAAACTACTATACGGTTTATACCTTTGAACTCCTTAAATCGGTTTCAGAATTCGATATCCCCTGGCTCAGTTAGCGGGGAGTAAATGATGCAATATTTTCCAGAAGAGTTGGCTATAACCCTGGCAATAAAACGGTTGCAGTTTTAATGGACGTGGGACGGGGGAGGAGGAGAGGGAGCGAGGGGGGGATAGGTAAAATACTGGAGCGGATTCACTCCCCGCAATAAAAGCAGATTTTTCTTCCCATTTGATGGCGGCAAAGAGTTTCATTAGGTTTTTCCCTCGCTTTCACTCTCATTCATAACAGTGTGAATTATTCTTCGGCTAGAGCGCTCCCTTGGTTGGATCGAGAACAATGGGGGCTTGATAAGGCCCGAGCTAGGGCAGTGATGTATTTTTATGAACCTCTGCTTGCTTTTTTTTTCCTCCCCCTTTTCATTTTTCCCTCCTCTCTCTCTATCTCTCCCTCTTCCTCGAGTCAATGGTTTAATCAGCCGAGTCGAAAAGAATTTTTAGATCCTTCTTTTAAGTCTAGCCTTGAATAATTGGACTTCTCTTGGGGAAGTTCTCTCTCTCGTTTTTTATTCAGGCAATAAGAGAAAATCAAGTGCCTATCTCCTATACGCCTGGCTTCCACCGAACAAGCGGCCATTTTTTTACTAAGAAATATTTCGAAATAAAAATGAGTTCTTAATGACCATGAATCATATATCATTAAGGGTCGATGAATTGAGTTTTCAGGAATTGTTAATTTATTTATGGAAAATGAATTCAAATATCTAATATCGTTCATCGAATGGAACAATGAAATAACTGATAATCATACAATTTTATAGGAGAGGGGAAATAATATTTATTTATTTATATTTCATGCAATTTGCACCTGCGCGGCTGCGCATCTAGCAAATTTGTTGTATTTATACTGTCTTGATGTATTTGCTTGATTTTGTTTTTATCGAGATAGTATGTCTCTTGGCCATTTTGTTCTTAATCTACGTTGTTCAGGTAACAGGGAGTAGGAAGTTGAAGAATGAAATGTAGTGTATTTGTCACGGATGTAGGATTTTACTGTTGGGGTGTTTAAGTCGTTATGTATAGTATTATTTGAAATGTACCAAGGTGAGTTAACAATTTTTTGTAAAATTTTTTATTGTGCTGTTAGTATTTTGTTTATGTGTGTTTGTTTTGCTGAACCCCAAAGTTCTACTCCATATATCCAAATTGGCCTCAATAAAGTGTTGTAGATCAGTCGCTTATTTCGTAAGTTAAGTGAAGATCTGTAGTCCAGAAGATGTAAAAGTTGGCTATATCGTCTAGTAAGTTCTTGTCTTTTTAATTTCGTATGTATGTTCCAAGTAAATCTTTTGTCTAAGTAGAGTCCAAGGTATCGTACATAGTTCTTTGAAGGCACTGGGTTATTGGCAATCGTTATGGGTGTACATGAGGCTTTCCAAAGAGAAAAATTAACGTGGGTGGATTTATTACTATTTATTTTGATTTTCCATTTATCAAACCACTTTTCAAGATCATGAAGATGGTTTTGTAGGGCAATTGATGCGATAGTAGGATTTTTGTGTGATGTTTACTAAAATCAGGTATATAATAAGAATTATTATTTCTAAAAATAACATAATTTTTAAAATGGTGGGCACCGGAGTAAAAATCTTCTATTCATTCAAATTTTGCTTAAATTATCATGACGCCAATTAAACCTCCGAAACTCACCTAGACTTAAAAAAGTTTATTAATCAAAAACATTTTTACAATGAACAAAGTGAACTGAACTATTGCTAAAAAAGACACATACTATGAGCGATATGATAAATATCTAGAGTTATTAGTTGTTACTGGATAGAGGGTGAGTAAAGATATATTAGGTTAGAATGAGTCTGAATGGGCTTTAGGGTAGGTTCTATAACGCAGAGTAAATGAGTATAATAATAATAGGTATTGTAATTATAATAGGTAATAGGAATAACTGCTTACTTTCTATGTTATAGTCAGTATTGAACATTATCAACTATTTCAAAGTAAAAATTTAATGTAATTAATAATTAATTTTTCATAGTTTTTAAAATGTTCAAAATTTATATTAAGTCCATTCTCACTTAAGTTTATGCCTCGTAGGTCAGTACGATAAAATCAAAATTAACTTCCAATAATTTTTTATTTTTTTTTAGAAATTATCATTTATTTACATTTTCTTTTATATATTACATTATGTCATAATAATAAATTACATGTCTGATAATTATTTATTGTTTCGGGGAATCTATGCATCCCTTCAGAGCAATATTTTTTTCTGCAGAAAAAATATTGCGTACGTCAATATGAAGTAATAACTCAAAGAGTTGCTTATCGCATTGAGGAACTGTCACGAGAGGGCTGTGTGCAGAACTATTGGTTACAATGTAACTCTATTCAAATGTAACAAGTCTTATGTTACAAACACTTCGTACAACATTTCTGGAAACGTTTATATTGCCTTGGGTGATAAACAAAGGGTAGGATGCATTCCCTTGGAATTTATATTAGTCCTAGCGATTCTTTCAAGGAATACCTAAATATCTTTTTATGCAGTTTTTTTCTTATCGTAGAGTATTTACCGCTTAAAAAAAAGTAAAATAAAAAAGCCTCATCCAAAAATAAATCCTGGATCAGCTCATGTATGAATGTTTATTTTATATAACAATGTTAAACTATAAATAAAAATTAAAAAAAGGTGTTAAACTGGGAGTCTACTAGTCCTGTATAGTGAATACTTTCACCCAACCATTACTGATTTCGGTATTTTATAAGTGAGATCCAATTAAGCATATATTTAATATATACATATGGTTAATTGAACGTAAGTCGATATTGTGACACAATAATGTATATTGTGACATAATATGTACGAAGCATAATTATTTCTGTAATTAATATTTTTTACTTTTTTCGTACCGACTTTCAAGGAAACCTTCAATATATAGCTTGTATCTTTATCGTCCATAGTAATCTATAAAAAAAAAAAAAAAAAAAAAACCTTTCCAAAAATTAAATCTACTGGATGGCGCCTAGTCGAATTTTTAGTTAATATCAACAGGCATTTGGCAGAAACATTTGTAGGTCTTAAACTGCGCAGTTCGTGTTCTGAAACACACTACTGCATTACTGATTTCGGTATTGTACAAGATACTGGATCATATTAAGCATATATTTAATTTGTATATATGCTTAATTGAAATTTAAGTCGATTTCGTACATAATACACATGTAATATAATATGTAATTAGAATTATCTCAATTTTATTGATTTCTCTGTTAAACTGGTAATAGTGTTGTCCAAATGCCCAATCTTGGGCTTAGTCTTGGTCTTGTAGTTACCTATTAGCTTATTACTATAGAGATATTACTGTATTTTTTTAGGTAACTTACCTAACTAAACCCGAATGAAAAATTGGAAGAGTTAAATTCTTTACATATATTAACTAAAAGTATTAGTGACAATTTTGCCTTGATTTTTATTAAAAAAATCGATTTTCCTTACCAGCCTTGGTCTTGGTCTTGATCTTGCAAAGTGCAAGATTTTAGGCAACACTAGCTGGTATGTACTGTAGAAAGATATAAAGATAAATATACAATTATTTTCAAACATTGAAATATTTCATATAAATATTTACAACGAAAAACAACAACATTTAGAAGCGAAGTTAAATTGCTGTATTTCTATAAGCCGTGAAAATGAACAAAGTCGTTTGTAAGCCTTGAGAAAAACTTTCCTGTTTAATGAAACCGCAGACATTTTTTTTTTTTTTTTAAATGTTGGTTAGAGGACTGTAAGGAAGTCCCTTAATGGGTAGAGCCCCTTATTAAGGATTTCCATTCTGTTTCCACTCCCGGAGGGGGAAGGGGGGAGGGAGGATTGATAATTACTCTACCCCCTCCCCCTCCACTGAGAGTTGGCTCTCGAGAGCTGTGTAATTTTAATGTCGGTCTCAGAGCGGAGCCTTGAGTGCCGGAATATCTCGCTTCCTAATCCCCATGTTTAAATGCATTAATGAAACTTCTAAACAACCTCTTATCTTCCCTTTAGTTTCCTTCTGCCCTTTGTGTTTTTATTTTTTACTCAGTGCCTCTGGCGTTTCTAGTTTCTTTAGTATTGATCGAGAATCCAATTTTCTTTTTTTTTTTTTTTTTTTTTTTTAAATATTAATTCTTTACTTTTTTAAAAATAATTAATTAATGTACTAATGGTATTCCAAAAATTGATGTATAATATTACAGAAATTGACACTAAACAAGAGTGTTTTCCTGCTAATTTCAGAATTAACATATATGTGTATATTACGTCAGTGGCAGATCTAAGGTTTAATTTGGATTTTTTTTTTAAAGAATGAATAAACTTCTTATATGAAAAATATGAAGTCTTTAAAGGCCAAAAAAAAAAAGAAAAGAAATTAACGGTCGTTATAGAAACATAATTAATGCTATTCGGGATCAATTTATCATATTCTTGACACACGCTCACATTTAGTTGTTGTATACACATTATTCTGATTGTATAAGCATTTAGCTCTTCTCGTAAACAAAAATAAATATAAACCAATGAAAAAAATTTATATTTTTCCATTTTGAAGGAGGGCTCCAACCCGAAACCGTTTCGTTGATCCATTAATGTATAACACTGATATCCAAATATTTTATTTTATTTATTGTACATAGAGTGTGAATGTGATCTCTGAGCACTATTATAAATGTCCTTGTGACAGATTGTAATATTTTTCAATAAATATGTTTAAAAAAAATATATATCCAAATATATAATTAAAAATGTAATTATATATTTTTAGTTCTATGAAGGTTACGGTATTACTATAAATATTACTGAAGTTATTATCTACATTTTTTTTTTTTTTTTTTTTTTTGTATACAACTGTATACAAAAAATGCATCTAGTAAATTCGCACATGGATATAATGACATGAAACACATGTTGAGAAAGTACCCATTGGTAGCACTCTAATAATATGTCTATATTAGAAGATCAGGTGGCCATCTTCTTTTCAGACGCCTCAGGGGGTTATCAGGAATTGAATAGGAAGCAAGGTTAGAAACAAGAGGGTTGGGATGGTTATGAAGTTTATTATGGAAGGACAGATATCTGGATTGGGCCAAATCTGATACATAAGGAACATTAAGGTCATTATGGATGATTTTATTTGTAACAAAGTAAGGAGCATTGAGGATTTTGGATTGTAAGGATTGGATAGGAGAGGAATTTGAAGGTTTGGTGGAGCCCCATAGCTCAACTCCGTAAGCCAAATAGACCTTATTATAGTCATGTAAATGAGTCTTTTGTGATTAATTGGAAGGTTAGAGCGTTTGTCTAGTAAGTGTTGAAGTAGTCGGAAACGTCGAGCTGTTTCTTGTCGTTTCAGTCTGGTATGAGGATTCCAAGTTAGACGTTTGTCCAAATGGAGTCCTAGGATTATCTACATTACAAATAAATACATCATTTATAATTTTTTTTTTAAATTACAAGTGATTCTACGTATAACAATAGTAAAATATTATTGGATTAACTATCGGCTTTAATACAGACAAGACTTCTTATTGCCTGCCACCATGTTGACAGCGGCACAATATCATTAAATTTTTTATGATATATATCATTTATGTCTAATAAAAATAAAATAAATCAGATATCTTATACATTTCGCTTTATCATTATTTAAAAAATATTAACTTATTTATTTTAGATTATTAAGTTGATACGACTTATTATATGCTTTACGCAGTCATTATCGCCGACAATTTAAAAAAATATTTAATTGATTGTTTTAAAATAAGATATCATTGTATTATATCACCAGTACTATAAGAAAAGGAGTAATTCAGCATATAATAATGAAATAAAAAAAATAAATAAAAAACGCGGGTTTATTTCGAGATTTTTTTTTTAATTAAGGCCTTATAAAAGAAAATTAGGGTAATTGTTAAATTATAAGTGACAAACGATGCAAAAATACCCAGCTACATCTGTTTCCTGCCTTGATTAAATTCCAAGCAGCCAGTGTAGGAGATTCCTGATCCATTTTGTTATTTTTTTCTCTTCCTTTCAGAACATCAGATAACGTTTGTATTTTGCATCGAAATTGCAAGAATATAGAGTTAATATTTTTTGACGAACTGGAGTACTGATGTTGAGTTTTTCTTATTTTAAATAGAAACGCAAAGCGGTACCTATTTACATTAGCTGTTTATACTTTGCAGATGTCGTAAAGAAAATCCTCAAAGCCCTACTTTACGAGCCACTTAAGCGTCCTAGAGAGAGGTCTCTGGAAAAAGTCCTCCAACTCCTCAGCCATAATAACCGAGGGAAATGCTAATAACACGTAACACGAACCTAACCGGGTGTAACAGCTCCAGAAGAACCAGTTAGTTTACTGTTTAAAGTCACGTCAAATGAAAAAGCGTTGTGTGCCAGGAGGAAATAAATTTATTAGCCATTAGCCAAGGCAATAATTCCCCACTCCTTCCCCAACTTCTACCCCTGGGAGCATCTCCTCCTCCCCATATCTTCTTCCGGAAAGATCTTGAACAAGAAATTCTGGAAACATGTTCTCCAGTCGAAGCTTAGGTTGTCGTTTACCTAATCTATTTTAATGCACGTCTCTTAAAATAGATTTAACAATTCATAGTGACCACTTGGAAACGACAGGAATTTTGAGTAGTTTATGATTAAATATAATATATAATTATGAATTCAAACAAATGTCGTTTTTAGAAACATATACGAACCTTTATAATTAAAAACACTTAAATCTCATTCAGACGACGTGATATGTAATCCGAAATATTAGTTTGTCATAGAAGGTTGCATGTATCTTAAAAGTGAAAAAATTTAATGTGACACTACATGTCTATAATATATCTATTTTATTAATTTATATTTTGATGTCGATTAATTAAATATTTTATAACTTGGACTTCAGAAAGGGTGAGAGATCTCCTTCCTCAAACAACCTAAGTAATTTCAAAGAAGTCAGGGAAGAGACGATGAAGGTCTGACATGTCATTATTTTTTCACAATTTGCTGATTGTCAGCATATAGTTGACAGGAGCAAATAAGTGTTTTATAACAAAAATAAAAAAACTTCAGAGTTTTATTGTTCAAAAAACATCATCAACAAAGAAGTTATCCCCACTAACGAAATTAATAAAACGAATAATAAAAAGCAATCCAGTTTTGAGCTCAAGGACTTACATATCTGGCCTGAAACGATTTATCTTCAAATGAAACATTTTCTCTAATGTTTTAAACAAATATTTTATAAATTTTATATTAACAATTATTTCATTGATTTTTTTGTTAATATTTTTTCAAATATTTTCCTTTTTAATTGTTTTTTTAATGTGATTGTTTTCCACTAATATATTTAATGGGTCTACCTTAGTTTTTCTATAAGGAAGTAACAGTTTAAAGATAGTAGATGACTGGTCCATCCATTTGATTCAGCAAGATGGTTGACAAGAACAGAATGCAACCAGATACTAACAAGCAACACCGTCATGTATTGCGGTGTTGTTACAATCAACCCAAGATATGACAACGTAATTATTTAGATGCATACAACATAATACCAACAATAATAAATAATTCAAATAATATTATTAATAATAAAAAAAAAATCTAATTTACTCCAAACTAATAAGCTTGTGAATAAACGACGAACCATTATAGAATACATTTGAGGGAGTGAGATGTCAAGGGATTCAATTAGGACACATCAAATGCCGTTGGCCGAGAAACATAAATAAAAGGCGCTGGTATATAACAATGACAATGACATCTTAAAAATCAACTGCTTCGTTTTGGTGTAAATGAGTACAAGTGACATACTTGTGCGTGCCAAAATGTATGCTTCTTACTTTACAACTGTTCCATCATCCATAAATAACTGTTCAAGGTTAATTTATTTTAACTAGTAATCGCAAGATTGTAGAAATTCGACCATAATAATTATTAAAATTATAAATTCTGAATCCATTATTACTTTTATCAAAAATATATTTGAACCCACTGCGCTCTTTTGTACAAATTTCGGTACTTGTACTATAGCAATATGCCAATTATAAATTTGTTATAATAGAGCTCTACTAAAAATAGTAACCGAAAAAATCTTTTGAAAAAATCAATATAGATATATATATATTTTCTATTTTGATGATTTATTTTTAATTTAGTAGGGAATTCAGGAAGCTTTCAAATAAATAGTCATCGGTTAAATGAACCAAAAATTCTGTACCTTTTGCGTTATTCCCAAGTTTTTTTCTCAGCCTCTTTCTGGAGAAGTATGTTATATACATAAATTAAAATGGGCTTTAAGGAGAAGACTTTGGTCAAGTTTTATTAAAGTCCTTTCAGCCGTTTTGGTGCAATAGTCTATAGCGACACACGTTTTTCGGCCACGTTTCCTAATCAAAAGAGCGGATGGTCATGTATATAAAGATACTTTTGAACTTGAATGCAACGTTGTATCAAATCTAACCTATTTTAGTTAGTTTAGTGATTTTTCCGAATCAGAGTTTTAACCTCCTTTTTTTCAGTTCATTCTCCTTAGATATAAGTGTTTACCATTTTTGAAAGTTTTGATTGAATTTTCAAATGTATGAATAAGGAATCCAAGTTACGGTTGTGATAAATTTTAATTTCGAAAATAAATTTTATTCTAGCTTCTTATTATTTTTATTTTCGTGTGATTTTAAAGAAGATATTATGTGGATAAAGTATAAATTAAGCATTTCTTTCTATCTCAAACGAATGAATAACTAGCGTTATTAAAAAATAAACGCTTGTTTCCTTAGAAAAATCAGAGGACTTAAACTGTCATAAAACAAACTAGAAACTAACCACACATTCGTGGTTGAATTCATAATAATTCTATAAAAAATTAAGGAAATCTCATAAAAAATGCTGTAAATTTTTAAAAATAAAATACTTGCTTGCCATTCTCTAATTAATATTATTTTCTAAAGAGATAGGATCGATATTTGCTCAATATATAAAGCAAACCCATGATATAATTTGGTACAGGGTTAAATATTTCAAGGAATTAACCAAACTGTTTGAACAAAGTAATTAACCCTTATGTCCTTAGCCTTCTAAGCCCTCCCTCAATGTAATTAATTTAGTCCTTGTCTGTAACTGAGTAATGTTCTATTCTAGCCTTACAAGAAATATTTTTATGTCTTTTCTGTATAGGTCAGTTGAATAGTCTAATAATAACTACAAATAAAAATTATATTTTTGTAATTAGTTTTCTTAGGTAATACTTGTTAAAACAAATTCTCAATAATACTCCACCATTTAATTTACAATATATGATTCTTTGTTTACAATATTCCTCCTTTTATAATTAGGTTGGCAAAGGATTCTCATGATTTAGGGCCTGTCAAAGAACTGTTGGACTTCTGGCTCGATATCTTCGGGAGGCACACACTGCGAGAGCTGATTAAGATGGTAAGCCATCCATCCATCAACAGCAATAGAATCCTCATTGACCAAACAGTTCCAATCAAACAATGTTCAATAAAAATAGTTCTCAGTTTGATGATAAGTTTATATAATTCCTGCACAAATCAACAAATATTTCTTTTTGGATTTTCGCTTGATAAAAAATGAGACTATTTATACTTTACAAGCGTTTTCATGTGGTGGTATTATTCCTATGTACACATTTACGAGATCTATTTTTAATTTAATACAGTTGTAACTATCATGAATAAATAAAAAAGTGTCAATCGTTACAAAACATTTCGTTTATACATCGTTTACGTAGATAACGCATATAATAATTCTATTATCAGAAATATCAACTCCTGCAATCCTCAAGATGTCTATTTTGTTGTGTATGTATTTTTAATGTTGAGAATGTATACAGTTTTTGAACCTTATTAATATTTGTGGGCAGTAATATAACTATTTTTTTATTGAATTTCTCTGTTATTCTTAAGGGATCTAGTCTCAAATAAATTTTGTTAAAAAAAATATGTATATTAATAATGGTTTACCTATCATCTTTTGATACATTATTCAGAGTACTTTTTCTAATCATATATATTTCATATCTAATCATATATACTTTCCTAGTCCATATTGTGTTCATGAATTATATGTATTATATATTATATATGTATAATATAAATTATGTTTAATTCGTGAACATAATATGGTCTAGGAAAGTGTATTTTAATTATGCTATGTGATCGGCTTATTTCATTAACAGAGTACAGATCTCTCGATAGGTAATAATGAAGCTGTCAACTTCAGAAATTTTTTTAACAGGCTTTCGAATTATATCAACAGCGCGAAGAGGCCTCATGGTGGCTTGGAATTCAGGACCTGAAGATGGCAGCATTATAATTAGCACTCAATTCGATCGCCTATTAAAGAAACAAAATATTATCGACGTGGGATAAAATTGTTTAAAATAACAAGTAAACCACTCCTAAATTAAAATTAGAGCTAATTAGAATAGTTGGATTCAGGGGTACCCAAAGGGGGTGATGGCAAGTTGCGCTATCAAAATTTTCAAGGGGGCTCATTTTGGATGGCTTATGAATTTTTGCAATGAAGTTTCATAGTAAAGGACAAGGGGAAAAACTGATGGTGACTACATTCAATAATCGCAAAAAAAAAAGATTTTATTTGTCAAAAACTACAATGAACATTAATGATTTAAATAAAATAAAATAATAAATAAATGACTATATACAAAGCTATGGATGAGTAACAAGACGGGAAATTAGGCCCTACTATAGAAGTATTTAGGGTAACGGGGCAAGAATATATCGATATAGGAATGTTGAGTGAGCTTTCGGGGAAAATAGTGCAGGTGGCCTCTTGACTCATGGAACAGACCGCATCAAGTGTAATTGTACATGATCTATAATTTTTCCTATTTCTACATTCGCTTACTCCGTTTTTAAGAAAAGATCAGCAATAAAATATCTTGTGAGTGAGGGAATAGGTTCTTAAGCCATCGGCCTTGGGGAGAGGGACACTATTTGTATGTTAGTTCTTCTGTGTAGTATATATAGGTATGCATGGGCTTTTGCTTAGTTTTAATTTTCTTATTTTCATTTTATTTATTGTATATACTTTTTTATTATTATTTATTGTTATTTTGCTTCTATTTATTTTATATTTTTTGTACATATAGTGTGAATGTTATCCTACCTCACTATAACTAGTGTTCATATGACAGATTGTTGTAATATTCAATAAAAAGAAAAAAAAGTACTTCTGTGCATTATGGAGATAAGATCATATTGAATATTACAAACGCCATACCTTCTGGTGATTTTGTGATTTATTTACTATCATTACTTAAATAATTATTTCATTAATTTAGCTTTATATATACCCTGTATTATTTCAACGCATAAAGGGTCTTGGGTTCAGTAGTTTGCAAGGAAAGAAACTTTACTATAGCCCAACCGTTATGTAATTTGGATTTGACCATGCTGAGCTATCAGGTTTTTCAATTAAGCGTTCAAACTTAATATAGGCTAGATGTACCACAAGAGGGTCCGCCGGTCCCAGAGTCGGTCGATGGCTGATATAACAGAATAATTTTTGCGTTTTAGGCTTCAAATTATTAAATATACATATATATATATATATATATATATATATATATATATATATATAATATATATATATATATATATAAAAACTAGATACTGATGATATATATAATACATATATATATATATAGTCATAACGACTAGTCATAAAGACGTTAGTGCGAGTTAATAGAGAGAATACAATAAAAAAAATGTATAGGTTAAAAAAAAAGGGAGAACAACAAATAAAAACAAAACCTTTTAAGTATTTAAAATTAATATAAAATCGATTTTGAAAAATGAAAAGATAGTAGTTGCAAAGAAGGTTCTCGAGATGGAGAGAAAAATTAAGGAAAGAGGTGGACAGAGGAGGGAAGAAAGGAGATGGGGGAGATGGTGTGGAAGGTTTGGAAAAAAAAGCCAAAACATGATTTACGTATGGTCCTTAATTTGCCTACGTCGCCATAAATAAATGATTCTTCTCGAATATCAGAGATTAGAATCTTTTGAACCGAGCTCATCGGATTCTTACTGGGCTATATCAAGTAAGATATTCTTATCTAATTGTAAGATGAGGAAGTAGAAACAAAATTTATGATTAGAAGAACCTCCCAGGCATATTTATAAAAAAATAATACTTTGCATCCATTGTAGGGAAGCGTTAGTTTTAGAACCATACCTAATTAAACTATTACTGAAACAGACTATTAGTTATTATAATATCATAAAATTTAGTAATGATAAAGTGGTTTACCCTAGATGGAGAAGAAGATGTATAAAAGCACTCCACTGCCTTAATAATCTTTGAACCGAGGGAGTGGAATCGATAATTGAAGGATCCTCCCGCTGTTTGCAGCTTTCAAAGGAACCGGAAGCCACCAGCTCAAGTGCCGCTTTCTGTTTTAAGTGGATAAATTCATAAATTAATCCCCTCCTGGGTCCTTAAGGTAATTAGCCAGGGGAGGAAGGACTCTCTTAAGGAGTGGTTGGAGTTTCTTAATTCCCCCCACTATAATTGCTAAAACCGCTCCCTTTCACCTTAATGAATATTAATTTTTATCTTGTTTCATAAGGGCCCTCTCTCGGTTTTCATTAAAAAACGAGGAAAAATGAGGAAGAAAGGAGGGAAAAAAGCTTATTAAAGAGAGATCCTGAAAACTTCTTACTTTGTGGTAGAAAACTTTGTTTTTTATGTACCGATCTTTTATTTCCTGGATGGAGCTTTTTTTTTCTGTTTCCTTCTGGTTTTTTTTTTCCTTTTATAGCTTTGCTTTAAGTTCTTGATGGCTTTCGTGACTCTCCCCTACTAAACAGTTCAATGATTCCCTTAGCGATAAATTTTTCTTTTCATTTATTTTTAAATACGGGCTTTATTTATTGTTGAACTTTTCAAAACTACATTTTAATACAACAGATACTGATCTCTATCGTATTTACCCAATAAAGTGGTTCAGCTTAGAACTGTTTAGCACGATATAATTCTGAGAAAAACTTTAGATGTAGACCTTGTTTGTACATACATATATTTATAATTTAAAAAAATCATTAAAAAAATGATTTACTTATTACAGCTACATCCTTAATTATAATTTTAATGAATAAATAAATTGGATAGAGAAATGAAAGATATAAGGGATATACCCAAGGAATAACGTTCAAGAATGTAAAGACGTAATATCGATATAAACGGAGTGATATTTATAAAGCAGGAGTTTATCCTATATTCGCGACCCTGTTAATGCCCAGTAATATTGCGAGGAGGTCCACCTTCCACCTTCCACCCCTCCGTGGTGGGGTGCGCGCTCCTCCGAGGAGGGGAGTTCTTCCTCACACATACACACGCACACACATACACTGAGGCAGGGAGTGAGGAGGCTAAGGAGGACGTAATTAAAGTAAGGAGGAATATGTAGGTGTATCGAACGCTGGTCCAGGGGGTGGGACGCTGCCGCCATCTTGTGTCATAACCCTCGCCATTACACGTCCTACCCCCCTCCTCTTACTGTCTCCCATTCACACCTTTTACAATATCTCACTTCATATGTATCTCGCTTCTATTATAATTGCCACAGATGGCTTCTTCGCCTTCTGCTTGTACGTTCCAAACAGAAGTGGGTTGGATATTTTGCTCAGTACGCTAGAAAAACTTAGGTCAACTAATCAATCATCACCCTTTGGTTAATCAATTGTTCTGTTGGTATCAATAACTACTACTAATCAATCAATAATAACTAATACTAATCTGTTGGTATCAATAATTTACTACAACACTAGTCATACACGAAAAACTTTATATGTTATTTCTCAAACGTGTTTTTTTGTCGGTACGCCATATCTTCATCAAATCCATTGATTGAGCCCTCATTTTGAAGATCTTTCAAATTGGAAAAATAGTCAACCCGGACCAAATTTCATAAAAAAAAGGTATGAAAGAAAAAAAAAATTAATTGCGAAAAACTTAAAAGTATACATTTTTTTTAAAATACCGACTTTGGACTATTATTAGCTGAGATACAGGCTATTATTACGTATTACGTATTACGTAAACATTTTGGATTGAAACATCAATTAAGTTTTATTATCATTTTCTTTTCCTTGGACGATTTCAACTATCGAAAAAATAGAAAATGATTCTTTTATCTTATGATAGGTTAAATTGTTTTATTTCCTTATTATTTTGTCAGTTCTTGTTTTTAACAGTCCAATATTCTATAAGGATTATCCCCACTGGGCAACTAATTATTATTTTTTATTTTTTGACAATACAATTTAAAATATGAAAGATTTTATTCATATATTTTATTCTAAGTCTAATACTACTGAATGGTACGTGGCCCACCATCTGAATTATCTAACAATTATTAAAAATTAGTATAGCCTTGTATTGCCAACCTGTCTCAGCTAATAACAAATCTGATGCTTCCTTAGCAGATTACTAAATAACCATTAGGTACAATAATAAAAATAGACTTGCAGTAAATCATGCACTGTTAGTAAACTTGATACATAAATATAGCTGGACTCACAACCGATTATTATAAATTCTTAATGATAACTAGTCCAAAATAAGAATTCTATTTGCTATTTAAGAACATATAGACTATTGACCATAGACTGTTTTAAATAGTTGTCAGACTTGGTATATAGGCTTTCATTGTAACTTGGACCTAAACAATTTTTTTTTCACATTTTGATTTTAATAGAACAATAATGCATGTACATAATCGAGCCAATTTACACCATAAACACAATATAAAAAGGCGTAATTATAGTTTGTTTTGGCTTTAAACAAACGACCTTTTTATTGATTAGTCCGATATCTTTTAAAGCCACTTCATGGGCTGTCTCAACAGCTCAAGACTAGTGTTGCCCGAATGCGAGACCGAGACGACTCTTGGTCTTGCAAACTCAGTTTTGGTCTTGCGCAAGAGTCTTTTAGTTATTTATTAGCTTATTAATATAGAGATATTGCTGTATTTTTTTAGATAGAAGAAACCTTACTAAGTCCGAATGAAAAATTAGAGGAGCTAAATGCAAAATTATATTGGTTATACCAATTATTAACATATAGTAACTAAAATTGTCGAGTATTATTAACTATTTCGCCTTAATTGTTATTTAAAAAATCGATTTTTTTTCCAGTCTTAGTCTTGGTCCTGCAACCGTTAGGCGGCCTTAGTCTTGTCAAGACCGATTTTGGGCAACACTACTCAAGTCATATTCCATTACTTCAGTTATAGGTATAAATCACATTTCTTAATCATTGAACACAGAAAGAGAATGGTAATTGGTCAATATTTTTTATCAATGAGTCCAAACTCTATGTCTTAATTTTAAACTCATCCTTCCTTGAATGATTCAATTTCCGCCAGCATATGAGGAGGAATATAAAGATATCACCAGGCTAACTGATATAGTGTTCAAATGCAGATCATACTTGAACTTATACAATTTATCAATAAACTATTTTAAAAATTAATTCTGTAAATGCTACGATCTAAAAAATAATAAGTCTTTGCAAATCCGAAGGTTCGTTCCTGATCTTCATCCCCATCTCCACATATATTATTATAGCAAGGCTCGAAATCGGTTTTGTACCAAATATAAATTCCTGTCATGCTCAAATGCCATGAATGGAGTACCGTTTGATTCAGAATTTCACGGGGAGTTAGTGAATCGTATTCTCTACTTTTGGTTTTCTTTCTAAAATAAATAAAGTCGATACAAACATTTTGCTAGGCTTCAATACTAGAACGGTAGTAGGTCTGTAGATCGATACGGAACAAATTGGACCCTGAAGATTTTGATGCGTACAGAAAAACCCGGATAGTTCTCTTGGAACTATGGGATCCTGCGTTTTTAAGCCCAAAAATGTACTATTTTCGAGAAAACGCAGGCATAGGGTTCGTATCCACACAACCTTACGGTAATTGCAGCACTGTCATTGAATAGATGTCTCATTTCGTCGACTTGAGGGCTCTATGATCGAGAGAGGAAGAGTTTATATTATTTATCGATGGTATTTTTGATCAGCAAGCCATATCATCGTCAATTCTTCACCAAATATCAAGATTGAGCCACCAATTTCGAAGGCTTCTTCCTCCTTCGCCAAAATAATCCAATCATCTCGAAAATTCAGGCAAAAAAGTTATGAAAGAAAACAAATTTTATTTGCTAATAACTAAAAATTTACACATTTCCCCTCAGTTATGCCTATGATTATATAAAAGATATTAAATTCCACACAAAAGGAGAAAAAAATCATCGAAATCGGACAATGTTTAGAAAAGATACAGCTTATTGAAATTTGTAAACATGTTGGTCTCAAACATTAATGAAGATTTTAATTAATTTTTGTTTCCTTTGTCGATTATATTTATCGATAAAGTAACAATTCATTTCTTTAGCTTTTGATACGTTGCATTATTTTATTTTCTTATTAATTTGGTATTGAACTTAACAATATGTTATACGAATTTTTGGCACAGGTCTACTAGTTTATAATTAATAAGTTTATAAAACGAAAAAAAATTTTCATGATTAGATGTAGATTTTAGTTTTTTTTTTTTGTTTTTTTTTTAATGTTCCGAAAGCGAAAAATAGTACAAGCGAGAAAGAGAGGGAGTATGAGTGAGAGAGACGGCCTGGAGGACAAACATACAGACGTGGATTAGAGAAAGGGGCTGGTATTGACGCCTCCTGAGTCGGCCATTTTTAATGTCATGGGCACCCACCCCCCGGCTTAATTCACTTTGATGCGCTCTTTTGTCACATCGGGGGCGCCTTCTCCCGGGCGATCTCAGGTGCTTCCCCGCGCTCGATATGGTATGCTAACTGTCCTAACTGGGGGGGGGGTGAGAAGGGGGGGTGTAGCTGAGTGCTTCCACGCCGGGCAATCATCATCTATGGCATAGCGGTTAGCCCAGCTATTGATTCGAGTATGGAATATTTTACTTAGCAGTTGGAGAATTCAAACTGGACAATAGTTTGAAAAAAAAAACAATCGATGAATATAAATAAATATTAAAATAATCAATAAATAATTACGATTGTACAAACACTAATCATTTTTATCTTTCATCTATTTGCAATATTTTTTATTTTTAAATCCGCACATATCTTAATGTTGAACACACCTACTCGTTGCTAATGTGTAGTATTCTAAACAAAAATTTAGGTAGCTTGGTGGAGAACATCATCTATTGGTGTCTCCCTTCTCCAGATTTTATGTCATTTGTATAATGCCGAAAATAATGCATACTTGTTTGTTGGGGTTTTAAGGAGTAAAACTTCGAGATCATTAACGCCTGTAAATTACTTTAGTTTATCTCTCCCTGAAATTTAATTGATTCTTGTTGTTTTATTTCTAAATTTATATATTTTTTTCAAAATTTAAGATATTTGCAACTGTACCTAAATAATGTAAATTGTAAATTCTAATTTTTGCCAAACAGAGATAAAGAGAAGTGGGCATTTATTGAATAGCGGTGCAAAATTAACCCGACGAATACGTCTTAAAAAGGATTTTGGATTTGATGGATTGAATGAATGGATTGGATGAAGGATTGAAATGTTGAAAAAAGGACTTCCTTTTCTATTTCATAATAAGTATAATTATATCGCAATATAATATAAATACTATTATACACGGGTGGATCTATGGGGAGGGAGCTTTCGGGCTGAAGCCCCCCCCCCAAAATGGAAAAATATAACCATGTTTTATAGGAAAAAAATTTAAAAAATACCTCTTAAAGTATTATTGTTCGTGTAATTCTATTTAAAAGTACTTAAGGAATAACTTAAACACCATTTCATATAGGTAGTTAGTTTCTTTCTGTTTTTCCAAAGTAATTATCGTTATTTTTATGAAAAAAAAAGGTTTCGGGCTGAAGCCCCCCCCCAAAATTAAATCCTGGATCCGCTAGTGCTATTATATATAATGTAATAGTTAGTATATCGTAGTCAAGGATAAATGCTACATCGAAAAATAACTGCTGTTATTAAATTAAAATCAAAGTATCACCTCGAGATGAAAATAGCATTTCCCGTACATTGTTTAGTTTAAAATCTTTATTTTGTACTAAGAGAGTAGGAGGTAACAGTAGCTTAACAGATATGTAGCAGTATAGGACTTCTGGGAATCTTAGGCCGACGAAAGAAAAACAAAACAAAAAAAACATAACAAAGAAACAGATATGTAATTAAATGAACAGCTATATAATAATCTCCATAGGAGAGCAGCACTATCGAGTATAGAGGGCTTGGCTGTTGTTGAGCTCCTGTTATCTTCTACTCTCCTAATACTAAAACATAATAAAATATGAAAGTCACTAAAAACATTTTTATATAATAGAGAGATAACAAGCCTATTTAAGTATACATAGGTCTGTTGAGAGGTCCTAAAGTTTGTTATAAACTGTCTTACAGATGTTTCATTTGATCTTGAACAGCGGATATCCGGAGTTCTCTCTGCAGAGTTGCTTTGGAATTTATGGAGATCGCTTATAAGGCTAATCAATCAAAAAAAACCCACACAAAAAATCAAGATACCAGTCTTATAGAATTAAGATCTCAACAGTAAAAATGATTGCGACAAATCGTAATATACTGTGTTTGTTTATTTTTGGCCCTGAAGTTTATTAAACTTCTCTTCATCAGAGACTTTCGCCTCGTGTGCAGTGAAATGAAATTGTTTTTGGAATCTTTAATAGTGAGTCTGTCAGTAATGTTTGTACTGGTTTGAGTGACGGAATGGGTAAAAGTGAGTGTAAGAGCCGCAATCTAAATTAATAAATGAATTTCCGAAAACCTATTCTTCAATTGTTTGAAATAATTTTATAATAAGAAGATTATTTTTATATTACACAATATACGTGATAGGAACAAAGTTGTATCGACTTAAAATTATGGACTTGCTTTCAACAGATACTTATTTTGAACAATAGGAGTACGAAGTAGTGATATTTTGTTGTTGTTTGCTGATTAAAACACAACCTACAAATGTATTACGGAATCCTATATTCATTGTTTCATTTTATTTAATTCATAACAATAATTCATTATTTTAATTTATTTTCATCACCAATTGTTTGAAATAATCAAAATATTCATAAAATATATTAAGCTTTTATATTAAGAAAATTTGATTAATTGCATATGAGAACGCTGATTTATATATTGTAGATATCTGTTTACTGGTTTAAAAAGTGCATGCAAACAAAATATGCAATTGTATAAACATCCGGACCTTGTTAATAAGATGGGTACACCTTAGTAGGTGGAAAGATTTGTGAGGTCTATTAATTATTCTTATAATATTATTTATGGGCAGTTTGATGTTATAGAATTGTAACTTAATATAGTCTAAAGATGGAAGTGCTGTGTCCACCTGTGCCTACGGTCAGAACTCATCAGTCCGACGACCCCCTGAGGGAGGGTGATATAATCCGCAGAAGACACAATGGTAGGAGCGGGAGAGGTTACGGTGGGGCACTTAATCCAGAGGGGCTGTCCCGGGGACCACCTGCGCCCCCCCGAACCGAGAATATCAAATGCGCAGCGGAATCTATTTCTCATCAGGGCTGATGTTGCGGCCGCACTGCCATCTTGGATTAGCGGGGCCCGCTCTTCCATATATGTGGGGCTTTACTCCTTATTTAGGGCTGCCTCCGGGGGCGGTTTTATGTTTTCATCTCGAATAATGTGTCGCACGTGTGTTATATCGCCCTGTCTTCTCTCAAAGTACCTGTCGGCTTTGGTTAATGTCATTCATAAGGCCGTGGTCAATCATAGATGTATCTTAAAATAGTTTATGACAATATCATAACTTGAAAGTTGAAAGTATTGAACTGGTGGCGTCCATATTGAATACAATTAAATATCCGAAATAATGTGAACCATTCCGAATAAAAGATAAAAGTGCTATCAATAAATAACAAATTTTTGAGATCTGAGTAATGTTAAATAAAATCTTTATTCCATAGATTTTATCACTGCTCACTTACCAGATTTATCGTCAAGTTTTAATATAATCATAAAATATCTGCCAAGTATAGCTTCCTCAATGTTTTCATTGGTTAAAAAAACATCTATATTACAAAGTTTAAAATTTTCCGTATGAAAATAAAATCTCTGGAAGAAGCTGTTTTCGGAAATTCAGTAATCCTTCAACATATAGAGGAATATCCACAATATCCACGAGTTTTGTTTATCAGCAAATAGTAAAATGCGAAAGAGTTCCTCATTTCCAGATTGCATATTTGATGATTTGTAATTAAAACAAAAAAAAATTCCGTGCATACTGAATAAGCATATTTCTACTGTCTGTGCAAAAGATTCAAGACTTTATTTCGTTGTTACATGTTTCTTTTGAATTAATCCTTTCCTTATCAAAAGTGGAGTGACAATTCTTGTTCTCAGTTCTCCAGGTCGGTTGTAAATAGTCTATGTACTAATATAAGTATACATATAGTAGGTTATAATTGGAAAAACAAAAATTCCGATGTTACCACATATGGATCTACGAGAGGGGGAGGGGAGAAGGGAAGGTCTTTTGGGATGAAGCCCTTGTCCCTTCTCCCTTTCCCTCCCTTCAAAATGGTAAAATATTACCATGTCTTATAAAAAAAATTGTCTATAAAAGTATTATTGTTGATGTAAATACATTTAATAGGACTTCAAGAATCACTTAAGCACCATTTCGTATTGGTAGTTAGTTTTTTTCTTTTTCTTCCATTGTGATTATCGTTATATTAAAAAAAAAAAGGTTTCGAGGTAAAGCTCCACAAAATGAAATTCTGGATCAGCTAGTGGGTGTTACCTCTCCTCTTTGTTTTGCAATATGCGCTTGGATGACATGTAGTCAGTGTTACCGCGCGCTCTGTGACAAAACCTCGTACTGAAGCCTCGTACATCCTCGTACGCTTCTTCATTCATAAGTTGCACTGTTATAATGACAGTGTTATTTTTTTTTTTTAAAGTAAAATTAGATCAGAATTTTCATTTTTACCTCCATTCATATATTTTAAAGCCTTTTTAGATTACTTTTTTTAAAGTTAATTGGTCAAGCAGTAAAATTAGCTTAATAAAATATATAAACAAGTTTATATATTTTTATAAACTACTGAAAACGTTATATAAAAATTAAAATAGCGCAATAAACTTCTTAAAGTACTCTTTATAAGTATTCATTGGTAGATCCAAGATTTAATTTGGGGTAAAGACTAATTTTTTTCATTTTTCTAAAAACAAAACAACTAATTTTATAAAAGGATGTTAGTGGTTCTAGAAGGACAATAAAAATTAATTATTGGGCATTGATGCTTTTAGACATATCCATTATAATATAAAAAAATAATAGATTGTGATTGTTTCAGTATTTAGCTTACAATTAGATCTCGCACAAAATAAACGTGGACCACTGAAAAAATACTTTTTTTTTTCATTATTTAAGATAGGTTCATTATGAATACTAATTAATTTTTCAATTAATTACTTTACTCCATTAAAAATCGAATTTTTTTTTAATTACGCTAATAATTTAAAAAAAAATTTAATTTATCTAGAATATATTTACAATTGCAGTTTTATGAAGGAAATAATAATTACAAAGGAGATAATGGATATACTTTCTCGTATTTTATTTTATGCTCGATAAAAATGACAGTAAAAATTTCTGTTTGATTTTTTATTTACAACACATTTTAAAAAATATATATTTATAAAAAAAATTTTATGAAGGAAATAATGGATATGGTTTCTTATATTTTATTTTATACTGAATAAAATCTAAAATATTTTTTTTTAAATTTTATTTTCAAGAAAATTAAAAAAAAAATATATATATATACAATCATGGTTTTATGAAGGAAATAATAATCATACTCTAATTAAAGAAGAATATAATTGCAATTGATATGTCTAGAAAGCAAAAGAAGTTCAGTATTTCATATCAATATAAATAATAATACAGTCAAAATAACCTTAAAACAATTCTAAACTTCATTCATAAAAATATAACCTTGCATTGTATACGTCAGCAAAACTTATGTACGAGGTACGAGGCTGATCTATCCTCGTACCTCGTACATTACGTCATAACCTCGTACAAATACGAGGATCCTCGTACAAACGGCAACACTGCATGTAGTCACGTGATTTGTTTGTTTTCTTTTCTGTCCTGAAGGTGTCTGAATTGGCAAAAAGTCAACGGATTATTTTATTCTTTGCCTGCATTTTAGGGATACAAAGCTGTATTGTTGTAATTTTCCAATTACAACTTAACATTGATTTTCCGTCTTATGGTGAGCTTTACTCGATACATATGTTTAAGATTCTAATTTGTTTCAAACGGACTATGGGATGTTTTGACTAAATTAATTATATTAAACACTGAAGTATCATTAACTCCAACATCTTGCAGTAACTGATAATAATAAAAAAACAAAAACAAAAAAAAAAAAACAAACACAGCTGTTGGCGAAGAAACAAACAGCTGTATGTAATTAGGCCCAGCTCCGAACCGAGCGGCAAACGGGGGCAGTAAAGCTTTTTATCCCCGGAGCAGGTGCTCTTCGCCACCCTCGATTTCTAATTCCACGATATAGTGGAGTACGGGAGTACGACCTACCGCAGGGAAGTCTCTGTCCGTTTCATAAACCTCATGGATTCGGGCTATAAATTTTAATGTTGATTTATGCTCAAATACTAGAGGCCACCATGAAATTTTATGACTGGTTGGATGGAAGTCCATTAGTATAATGCTGAGTAATTTTTGTTGATTGTTCATAATCTGTTGGTTTTACAACTTTATTTACGAGCTTATAGTTCAGAAAAAATATTTCCAACACTTGCCTTTATTTCAGTAACGTGCTAGGTTTAAAATTACTCTGTTTCCTCAAATTTAATGGCATTTCTGAAAGTTAGTGAGATTAGAAATGTTTGGTGACAGTTAATTAATTAGAAGATTATTTAATTGTGTTTTAATGTAAATTTATTACAAATCAACTATGCTGGTGTTTCTCCTATTTGGATTATCATTGTGTCTTTTAGTACACATGATCCAATGATAAGGGTATGTTTTAAGTTATTTCAAAAGAAACAATGACAATGACAGTTTTTCAGCATTATTGTAAAATTACGATATCATTCATATTTTTAGTTGTTTCTTCTTACGGTAAAAGTATATTTTGTTTTTTTTCCGCAATGAAGGCTCTTTTACATTTGTAATTTTTGATCATCTTAACACATTGTTGACCGGTGAAAAGTAATAACCGGTAATATTACATAGTTTCTGTTTGAAATTGGGAGTCAACAAAATGTTAAAAATCATCTGAAGTAATAAATATAGGTTGGCTTACATTTTTGTTTTATCTAAAGTGTATATCAAAGATACACGACGAAAAAATTCGACTGCTATTCCTTTTTTTCAATGACTATATCAGTCATCAAGTTTTAGAGCATATTATCCATCCGTGATGAAGGTGTCCTGCAAATATTAACTGTTCTTTATGATCCAATCAGTCTGACATGAAACCCTATGGTACTGAATGATAGTCTTTTTATTAACCCTGTGTAGTCATATGCCAGGGAGAGCGGGATAGCTCAGTGGTAGGGCACTAAGTTTCCAATGCTCAAAGTCCCAGGTTCGAATCCCGGCTCATGACAGAAAAATATTTATTCTGTTTCATCGGCCGTGGGGCGACCCTGTGGTAGTGAGAACCTCCTGGGGCACACCCAACCTCTACAAAATGGGTACCCTTAATTAAATAATTGATCAAGTGGGAAAACATGGCAGTTGAGCGTGATCCTAGCCCGATCTCCTCTCTGCACAACCTTTGGCCTAAATATAAGAATATAATAATAACAGTATTTTCCCTAAATAGTACTAAACACAAGATTCTTCGTGGATTGTAGTCGTACAAGTTAGTCATATGCCAAGAACAGCGCTTCCACCCATCAACCTCTTTGAGCACAGTCAGTTGTCAATATTCATTCACGCATTCACTTCATGAATTAGTGCACATGAATCGAAACGAATGCCCGCTAGTATAATCCTTCTACTTATTTTTATAGAAAAAAATATAAATAACACAGTTTATACAAGCATGGGAAAGACGATGATCAGAGTAGTGGAACCACATTTTGTCTACAAGGATGAATAACTCTGGATGGTTCAGTCTGAATAATACATGTATTTAGGCAATTAGGTCTTCTCCAAAGTCGACTGCAATACTCTTAAAAGTTTTTCCTGTGCTTAATTTATAGTTACAACAAACGAACTGTGTTATATAGTTAGAAGAAGCTGTACTAGCATGTAAGTACCTACACATTTCCAAATAGTCTGTTGTAGTAGTTGTAGTAGTAGTAGTTGTAGTAGTAGTGGAGTGATGTAATAAAATCTGCAATAAATAATATATCTAAAGCAAAAGTAATATTTCAAATCGGAGTGGTAGTTCCTGAAATTAATACGTTCAAACCAACTCTTTAACGATATATTGAATCTGTATAGATAGAAATAATATGCTCGTTTAAAAAAAAATCGTTTCGAATATTTTCAATCCGTTAGATCAGACGATAATGATATGATTGACTTTCCAACACCAACTAATATTTACTCAGACCTTGTACAAAATATCAGCCGATAAACTGTGTGGGGTAGTTACAGAAGGCGATCAACTTTTAAAATATGGGAAAACTGCTTAGACATACAGAAATTATGACTCAGTTCACAAAAACATTTGTCGTTGTCGAAAATAATGCTAAATGCAGAATTTCAGCGCATTCAATCAGAAGGGACCACAGAAATGTAACTGAAAAATAAATATGTATACATCAGAAATCAAAGAAATCTCCATTATCGTGTTCTAGAAGTTCTAACGCGAGTATAAAATGCACCACCAATGCCTTCCCGAAGCTTTTAGTGAAAAATACGACTAAAAGGAGTACAGCTATTTTAGTATTTTCTTTAAAGTCTTCGGTTTCATTGTGATAGATATCATCATCATCATCACCTATACCTCTATAATCTTGTTTCAGGATGTGATCGATGTAAAATAAACACTACTTCACTTCGATGAAGTTACGACAAAAAAAAAATTGCGATTTTCTCATGCAAACATTGCTATGAGGTTGCAATGTGTTAAAATGTTTAAGGAGTAGTGCAAGGAGAATCTTGTAAAAGTCCAATTGAATTTTTTTTTTTTGTTCTTCTCTTTTTCACCTTTTGGCTATATGGGATTTTTCATGGCCGGAGGTTGAGGGAGGGAAATTTAAAATACCTTCCGGCATCGGGACGCGAACTCGTGCTTCATAACCTCTCATAACTTCAGTTATCTGGTTGTCGGGTAATTCGTGGTGCTGTGCACACTCGTTAGCCCATTCGGCTCCCCACCCTCTGGTGCAATTGAATATTTGTTTAAGAAAAAAAGGTCATAATCTGATTAAATAATATTTATTTGTGTAACACATCAATAAGGACCGAAGAGATAGATAGCTCCCATCATTTTCCAAATTTGAAGTCACAGCCAAAACTGAGAAGAAGGATCTGTGCTCGATTTCACATTTGTTTAGTTAATGAAGCCACAAGATGTTGGTAGTTGTGGGGGGAGGCTGGAGCTGGGAGGGTAGTTAAGAGCTAAGACGCACTTGATTCTCAGTTAAGGAGGACCCTCCCATATGAGGAGTCCTCCCTATTATATGGGGACTTAGTCTCCGCAATCCTATAATCCTCTCGTCTCCTCAACCAAAATGGCCGACCGAAATTTTTCTACCCCCCTCTTCGTGTGGTCGCAGGCTTAATAACCTTTTATAAGGATCAAGCGGTGTGGCCTCATCTGAACCCTTCTCTCTGGGACAGTCATTTCATAGTAGAGGATCATATTTCATGTAGATTATGTCATTCGAAATCTGTTTATATGAAATGTTATTGGTATAAATGAGATTTTTCTGGGAATTATCATTTATTGTAAATATTTTCTAATATTATATTACTATATCACTTCTAGGGCACATCCAGCCTCTAAAAAATGGGTATCCTTAATTAAAGGGGAAAACCTGGCGGTTGAGCGTGATATCGGCCCCATCACCTCCCTGCACAACCGTTGGCCTTGTAACAGTACTTGCTCACATTGTACCGAACCCAAGACCCTTCATGGGTTGTAGTGGCACAGCTCTTATGAAACCCGATAAAATTCTCCTCAAAAATAAATTAAAATCTTCCAGAAATAAATAAAGAATATTCACATAAAATTTCTTAAACCTTTTGACTACTTCCTCACTGACTTCACTGCCTGGACCTAACTTCATTGGGTCACAATATAGGCCGCCGATTCTTATCAAAAATAGTATAAATTAACTTTTGCCAAATACAGACTATACGAACTCGTGTCCAAGATTGCAGTGACAGTAGTGAAGATAATCGGCAATTTATTAATGTTCAAATGTTTTTACTCAGCTTTAACTCAAATTAGAATTATATCGCATTTCACTTTTCACTTATTCACATCTTTGTCTCTAACGTCTATCATGTCCATTCGATAGGCTCAGAAATATGAATGATATGAGCGGGAAATACTAATATCAAAATAATGTAAACCGTAATAGTATTGTAACCTTCGAGAAATTGACTTTCAGAGAAATAGTACTGATCGCATTTTATTCCCAGAAAGTGTGCACTTGTGTGACTGACGATTAATAGAAGTTGTTTTTTCGATATACTCGTTCCATAGAGGTTTTGTCCTATTTACCTGTCTTCATTTCTTTCAATCATTCCCTATCTCATAAAATGTATTGCTATAGTATTATGCCATCTTCTTTAATTTAATTTTCTTATCACGTGGTCATTTGTATTCGACATAGTCTATTGCCATTTAAATCGAATGGTCTAAACTAAACTCTTCTTTACATGTTGGAACAATCATTATTAGTTCGTATATGTTGTTGGTTACTATATTAAGAAGTTTATTAATAAATTCATAATATTATAAAAGTACTTTTACTCGAGTTCACTTGCATCTAATTTATCAGATTTTATAGGTCATTGTAATTTAACAAGACGGTCTAATACTCTAGATAATTTGTTTGCTGTTTCTTTGGGTTTAACGTTCATATTAGGTGAGAGAGAATATGAGATAGTTATAATTTGCTAAATGATGTTAATGTGAGTGCTAAGGTTGGTAACCTAGTATAGGCTTATTACAAGGTTACCAACCTTAGCACTTATTGCCCTGATTGAAGCAATAATTTCGAACTCCTACTTTTTCTTGATAGTCGAACGTGTTGAAGTTGGACTCACACTTGTATCAGAAGCGGTGGTCTTAGTTTGTTGTCTTTTGTTGCAAAGTGGAACCCAGTTCATAGTTTTTGAACTTTAAATTCTGGTCATTAAATTTATTTTATGTTACTTCAAGTGCTGAATAATAGAGAAGCACAAAAATGCTTATTTATTTGTCATCTAACATCCACAGAAAGGTTTCAATACAATGTTCTCGTCTGTAGTTTTTGTTCTTCTGCGTTCCAAATTTGTATATAAAAAGCATCCATCTACTTGTGGAGAATGGGTCAATAAGATTATTCTTAGGTCACGGTTGTAAAGGTTTTCTAAGTTGCACAAAGCGAACTTTGTTTCCTTTCTAGGCAATATGATCAGCTGGAGGAATCATTTAATAAATCTCAACGCTCTAAATCCATGACAACGACCATTGCAGCCCATGTGATTGTTAACTTCAACCAATAATAATACTTTGACAAAGATTTTATAACCTTGAAAATCTTTAGAAAGATCGTGTTTTAGACAGTTTTATTTTTTCCGAATTTTCCAGTGCCTTTGCATAGATATTTTTACCTCTACTTACATTATGAAAAGATAATAATAAAAACGAGAACTAGTCTTGTCTATAAAACAGTGAAAAAAGTCAGTTAAATAGATTAAATGAAAATTTAATATATTAATTGAGAAGATAATATCACATAATTTAAAATATTTGGGCCATTTTTAAAATTTGTACAATATTGCAGTGCGTGGGTAACAGTTTCAGCTTTTGCTTTTTCTAATTTTAATTTGGAGATGATTTTAAAATTTACAGATAAAGAAAATGTAATTATAACCAACTGGTAATAGATTATTTCATTGAAGGATTGTGGTAATTTGTTTTAGGAGTACTAGTTAGATTAGGTAATGCAAGATGGCCCAAAACATATATTGTTACAACGCTGGTTTATCAAGTTTTAGTCTGTTCTACGAATCTATTACAAGTGTTATTTGGATTTGAAAGAGATTTATGTGAATTCACTTTCTGTAAGGTTGGCGAGTAAGTAATTTTATTTTTAGTTAGAAACAAATTCTTGGCCTCTGGACCTTTTTAGGCTAGGCCTTTGGGACCAAATTCTAGGTCTTCTGAGCCAAGTGTAATTATAGAGGAAGACAAGATTAAATACCAGAGTAGCATGATGAGTATTTTAATCTATTTTCACGAATCTTACCCTGATAATTTACTTTAAATGAAATGGTTTGAACATTTATTCAATTTGGTTTCCTGGAGCAAGATATCATTTACTGATATTAGCTGGCATGATATTTATTGTATAAGTAATAAATAAAATGTGCCATCCAATTCGTCTTAGTTAGATTACTACATGAATTAGTCACCTTCAGAAGAACTAATAATGGGTCATATGTAACACTCATGACGCTTATTTTGTTCAACAATGTCACATTTAATGATTATGAGTATTAAGCAAATCAAGCATTATTGTGATTAGGTGAGGACTATTAAACCTAAATCAACTTGCAGAAAATCTAGATAAGAAAATATTAAAAAATAATAATTTTAATGGTAACAAGCAATAAAATTAAATATTTTCATGGATTAAGAATTCAGTGAAATAAATATCATACTTCTGGTATTATTTAAATATTTAAGAGGTTTTAACAAATTAATAAGTAAAATACTTCTGTGCACAGACTTAAAAATTGAGTTGAATAAGTGCATAAAATCATTTTGACAGGGAGAATTGGCCCTGAATCATTAATCCAGTGTTAACACAGTGCGTTATAAATATTTTAAGACACAATGCAGTATATGGTTAAAGCTATCTATTAACTGTGTAAATCTGCATATATTTCGAAAATGACCAATTTAAATTCCCTTGAATTGAGATGTAACTACTTTTACCTAAAGGGACTAACTTTAGTTTGGATGAAATATGTTATACTGTATCAGTGTCTAGAATTTCAGCAGCAATTATCGACAGCCACACTCCAAGTGCAAAATATAAAATTATTTATAAGAAGAAATAAACACTGCATTTGTTATTATATGGAATAGATTTTTCGTTCAATTTTTATTATATGATTAAGACAAAGATCAAATGTTCTTAATAATGTTTCTAGTTTGTTTTTATGAATATATTGGAGGCCAAGATTAACTGGGAAAGCTCGAAATAGCACATTATAATTAAATTGTACTTATAGGCTTTTGCATGAATGTCGCAATGAAATTTAGAACAATCCCCTTAATCCCAGAATCATGGGTTATATATGAAATTACAATAAGGTTAGATTATAGATAGGCTAGGTAGAATAGATTTTTACACAAAAATATTTCCGAGTGTTACACTAATCTGGAACAAAATATTCTTATTCGCTATTTACAGGTTAATGTGCTTATATCAACAAATAATCCGTGTCGTATTGTGAATTACTGGCTAATACTTAAAATAGAAAAAAAAGTTTGATCGAAAACAAAACAATTCATTAAATAAAAAAAAAAACATGTAGGTATATTGGAGACAATTTAGAACATGATGATAAAGACAAACTTAGAGGGGACCCAAGGTGTTAGCTCCTGTTTTCCCCGTGATGCTGCTGATGCTGCTGAGGCTGTTGCTGATGCTGCTGCTGCTGCTGCTGTTGCTGCTGCGGCTTATTCTCTTCGTTGTGGCCTTTCGTCTTCTTCTTCTGAGGATCTGACTTCCTCTTCCGTTCCCCTTTCCTCACACCAAGGGCTAATATTTCCGGATCTGACATGTTGACATTTGAATTCGACTTTGACTTTGACTTCTTCCTCTCTTGCTCTTTAAATATGTCTATTAGCCTACCGACGAGCCAGTTGGGAAGGTAGGTGTACTTCTGGCCGTTCCTGAGGATCTCCCGCTTCATCTTTTGTGGCGGCGGAAGCCTGGGCTTCTTGTTGCATATGCAAGGTCGGTTGGGGTTGTTGCAGATGCAATAGTAGTTGGGCTTCCTGCCCTTGTGGTGGTGCTTCGCCCTGATAGCTCTACTCCTAGGAATCATCTTCGCCTTCTTCCGTCGGTAGTCAGTTGAATGACCTCCGTGGGACTCACAGGTACAGTAAGGGATGTCAACTGAAAGTTTCATTATTTTTAAATTTTGTGATATGTGAAGTTTTTTATTTTGTTAATTTTGACATCGAATTTTTAAGTGAAAATTTCATTATAATAAATAACAGGTGTGAGTCGACTTTTTTATCCCCATATGACTTTTATTAATTTTTCCACTCAAAACTTCAAATGGGATCCTAATCATGGAGCAGAATTCGACAGTTCTAATCTTTTTTTAACATTTGTTTGAAAGGCGGGTAATTAAGATTAACCCGATTAAACATTAATGGTTGAATCACATTATTAAAAAAAAAACTTGTTACATTGGGTTGTAATGAAGAAAATATTGTAAATTTTGGTACTTTGAGGATTAGTTTGATAGTAGAAAGGGAGTTTTCGCCTTATCTCATTCATTGGGTTATTAATAATGGTTAGAACTATTATAGGATTAAGTAGATCACAACTGTTGCCTTCCATTCTTTCAAAACTAGACATTTCCTAACTATTTATTATGTAAGTGGAGATCGGGGTCTTACCATCCAGGGAAGGAGAAATAGATAACCGCAACTGATGAGGATATGCGATGGAATCTAAGGTACAGAAATGTTTTTCCACATTTTAATATTTTCTATAGTCGGAAGTTTAACAAACCACTACTTAATTAACAATAACCTTCCCTTGTAAATACTTTCGTGGGTATGTTCGATAATAACATCGATAATTTAGATATTAGTTTGGTGTGATAAAACACGTGTGAGAATAAAACGTAGGAATAGTACTTTATTTAGGAAGTTGTACATAAAAAAAAAAAAAAAAAAAAAAAAAAACCTATACCACTACCAACCCATAAAGGGTCTGGGATTCAGTATTATTTTTAGGGAAGAACAGTTTCTTAGTCAACGGTTGTATAAGGAGGTGATTTGACTGAGATCAGGCTGGGTCTCCCCACGGCTGATGAAGCAGAATAAATATTTTTTCTGCCATGTGCCGGGATTTAAACCCGGGACCTCAAGCATTGGAAAATAAGTTCCCTACCCCACACCTCATTATACAAAAAAGTATTTAAAAATTATTTTGGTATAATTTTTCTTGGAATATGTTTATAATTGAAAGTAGATATTTTTATTACATGATTTTAATTAATTTTGTAAGGTAAATAAACTAAAAACGTATTGAAGGATTATATTGTGTGTTAGATATAAATGTGAATTTTTCGTTAGATCAGAATATTTATTTTAAAGTTAGGAGTCAGACAAATAATTTCTATTTATTATTTTTTAGCATGTTGAAATTAGTTTTGAATGCTTAGGAAGTATTGTTTGATATCTATAAAATTAATAAACAATATATTCATTTACAAATATTTTCAGAATTTGGATCATACGTTTTTATTTTTTCATTTAGCTTCTATCTATTATTTAACTTTTTGTACATATGTATATTAGTCTTCTTATTTTATTTTGTTATCTTTAATTCTTCTATTTTAATTATTATTTGTATGTACATATTGTGTAAATGATTACTGTAGCCCTAATATTAATGCCCTTGAATGTGGCAAAATGTAATAAAATATTATCTTTAAAAAAATCCAATAAAAAATTAATTTTTATTATTACTTAATAAAGTTTAATTATTAATTAATAATGTTTTATTATTACTTGTTAATAACAAGTAATAAAAAATAAAAACCACATCTGGCCAAGAGTTCTTTTTCCAATTTCCAATACAAAATTTCCTTTTAGCTCACATTAATGATACAATAAAATTACATTTTTTAAAAAAATTAAACAGTTAAAAAAGAAATTGATGATTTTTTAAGAAATGCAAGTTTCATTTCATTTATTGAATAAAAAGCCCGGGTTTTCGGAAATAAAGTAATTTTCACACCACTTTTTTAGATATTCAGATTCTTTTCGTTTTGGAAAAAAATAATCACACCACAGGATTTCTCAAAGGCATTTATTTGTTCTTACATTATAGTTTTTTTAATAATTTAGAAAACATCTTGATCGAGGCTTTATTTTATCTTTATTACCCTTATTATATTTCCAGTGATCGTTTAAAAAAAGGTCCGAGCAAATCAATTTGTACAAATATTTTGGTCTATTATGTTAAATAGAATATTGTAATCGACCAAGGAAAAAATATGAAGTCCTTCCTTACATAATACATGTGATCTACTTATTTCCATATTGTTTTGTTGTTTATTCACTAAACAAAATTTTCTGCGGATTATTCGAATTGTAATTTTTTTTTTCAAGACAAGAACTAATGTAACGCGTTTATAATTTATTATTGTATAATATTTAAAAGTATTATGACATAATAAAATGATCTTCCACTACTAGTATCTGTATTATATATTTGTTAAATTGACCACATATTAAATATTAAATTAATAATGAAAGCTTAAACGGAGACAATGTGGAAGTTAGCTGGGAGGGAACAGCTCCTTTTTTGCCAGTTTGATAAATGAAAGGTTTTAGCCGGGCATTAGCCGTGACGTCATTACCGACCCGACTACGGTCAGTTACTCGCCCAGTTATATATGAGAACGATTAGGGGCCCATTTTCTTTGATATTTTCACCCCGCTGCTCTCCAGCCAATTTTAAGGGGAATCGCTCATGCTGCCCCCCTCCCCTAAGGGGATTTTCTTCTTGCGGCCCTTTCCTATATCGATTTATATATCTGCCCTAACCAAAATGCATCCTCTTTGCAATAGTTAACCCTTTAATCTCTCCAAATGTTGTTTTTGAAATTGTATTTATAATTTTCAAAATATTTTGTATTGTACATACACACACACTCACATATGTATATATATATATATATATATATATATATATATATATAATACCGTATAGATTCATTTTCTGGCTTTCAGGAGCTATGGATTTTGATGAACAAGGTAGTTATAAACGAAAGGTAGTTTCAAGAAGAAGTGAAGGTTAGTAGCACGAAAGGTAGTGGATAGTAGTAGGGAAGGTTGTTTCTTGAAATTAACAATTGTTCCAATTTTAATATATGTACCGGCGAAGCGAAATTTACTATTGTATCAACTAAAAATAGAAGTAACTGTGAATTGCTATAACGACATGGACAGACTTGTAGGAAAACTTTAGTATTCTACCATTGATAGTTCTCCAATAGTTCAATATTAGAAGATCCGGCCTGAAGTTTATCATGAAAGGATATATTGTAACGAATCGGAAACTTATGGAATATTAAGGATTTGGCGAAGGATTTTCGACAGTAAGGGTAAGATAGGAATTTGATAGTTTAATAGAGTCCCAAAGCCCAACTCCATAAGTCCTAATAGGTTTTACTAATATCAAGTAAGTGAGTCTTTATGAGAAGTATGGAGCGTATTTATAGCAAGTGTTAAAGTAACCCGAAACGAATTTCAGTTACTTGTCGTTTCAGTCTTGCATGAGAGTATGAAGTAAGACGTTTGTCTAGATGGAGTCTTATATATATGTGATAAAAAAACAAAACAAACCTATACCACAACAACCCATAAAGGGTCTTGCGTTCAGTACAATGTGAGGAAGTACTGCTACAAGGCCAACGGTTGTAAAGGGAGGTGGTGGGGCCGATATCACGCTCAACCGCCATGTTTTCTCCCCTTCATTATTTTTTAATTAAGTGTACCCATTTTATAAAGGCTAGGTGTGCCCCAGGAGGGTTCTCCCGATCCCTGGGTCGATCCACGGCTAATGAAAAATTACTAGACATTAGCCGGATTCGAACCTAGGATCTTGAGCTCCGGATGTCAGTGCTCACCCACGGAGCTACCCCGCTCCCCATATGTAAGAGATAGCTGATCTATATCAGCGAGATTCGACGAAGAGTAAAGGTGATTTTATTGAATTTGATGAAATTTATTTTAATCCTACAATTTCAATACCATTCTCCAAGATTTGTAATACAGGACTGAAGAGTTTGAGAAACAGTAAATGGATGATTAGTAACTGAAAACACTATGTCGTCAGCACATGTGATAATGATGGTGTTAAGATGAGTTGGAATGTCAGAATCTCAATTTTAAAACGTAAAATCTTATTAAAATAATAATAAATACCATAGGAAAAAAAGGATGACTTTAAAAGATTCCAGATCAATACGTGATGAAGTGTGTTCTAAAGATTTTGATCATCAGGTACATCAGGACCTGGTATTGTTCTAAAGGGTTAATCAAGTCTTAAAATGTACCGTTTTCGATGTAAATCGTAATGCTTGCATATAGTCTCATGGATGCGATGGTTGCCATGGAATATCTATCACGTGCTTATGTTTTAAAAATTAAAATATTGCTATTTATGGTAATCTTTAACGAACTAAAAACCAGTACAAAAGGCAAATGGCCGAGAATAGTTCTATGATATCTTCGGATAATATAGAAAGAAACGTTTTAATATTTTTAATAAATAAAAAAAAATTCCTGGTATGGCTACCGAATTCTCAGACTGAGAATCTCAGTTATAGAGCTCTCTTGCTCTTAGTAAGTGAGATTGCATCTATACTTTCAGTAATTGGCTTCTATACTATTAGTAGTTTAGACGCTAATGTTACTTCAGTCCACCAAAATAACGCAAACTATATTATATGCCAAAACTATTTACGATAAGTGCAAAATGTTTTCGTTTCACTTAAGAAGTATCTATTATAGTATTAAGTGGTTTTATTTTTTAAAATGATACCCGATGACTTTTTGCGGCAAAGTATATCGCAGGCGAGGTATTTAAATTAGGATTAGTCACTTCTCCATAAAATTTACTTCATTTTGATACCTAATTCATCAAAATCCATCGCTCCTGAGGACTGGAAAAAGGATTGGTTTCACCTTATGATATTTAGTGTAGATTTTATATTTTCAAAATCCTTCATACTAAATGGAAACACTAACAAACACCCCTCATAATAAGAGCAACAGTTCAATAAATCTAGTAATTGTATCATTTCATAACGCCAACTGTAATTTAGATTATTCCTAAGCATAAGAATTTCTTTCTTTTTTGGCCTATAGAAATTATAATATGACAGAGCCTTATAAAGAGTGTTTTTTTCTATATCTCCTAAATTTATCTTACTTTTGAAATTGACAAAACCCAAATAAATTAAATAAACAGGCCATGATGATGGACGAAAAGTTTACTTATAAATGAAGAAGAATAAGAAAGTTTGTTGATAGTTCTTAGAAAAAGAAAAAATGTAAAAAGTGTAACAATAAATACAATAGAGCCTTATATTTAAAGTTAAAACCTCAAATAGATTTTTTTTTGTGCTTCCCCTAAAGATAATTTCAGTCCCTTATAAAATAGTTTATAATTATACTTCCTTTGTACCTAACAAATAGAAATTTCTAAGGAAGATCATAAATTGGCCCATTCATCTCTCTCAGTCTGTCGGCATCTCTTCAAGGTTGTATCCCAAGTAACATTAGTTTATACAGCTAATACCTCAACCCATTCATCCTAGGTTAGCAATAATGAATACAACTTGCCGATCTCGTAGGCCTACAAACATCTGATTAAATTACATTTCACTTCACACACTATCACCTCGATTATAAGGATTAAGGCTGTGTGTATCCATTTGAATTCATCCTACCGATTCATCTTTCCACTATCAAAATGTTCTACGAAGTATTTATTTTCATAAAAGCCTTATGACGTTATTTTTCCTGAGAGTAAACTGCAATATTCATCATACTTAAAAAAATTATGTTAAAAAAATTAGTTATATGAATATATATATTTTTTTAAATCACTAAAATGAAAACTGATAATACAATGGAAAATTTTAGATACTTTTCTATGACAAGGAAAATAATAAAGGTTAGTCTTGTTTATATTTTCTCTCACTTGGTCTCGTTCTTCTGTTACCGTATCGAAATCTTTAATATCCTATACGTTTTGTTTGTTCCTTCTTAATCTTTAATGATTTCTCTCTGTCTTCTGCTAAAACATACCTCCGCCTGTTATGTATTTAAGCGAGCGTGGGAAATCATCAAGCGTTTCAGGAATAAAGATAAAAAAAAAAAATCGGGCCACGTCTTCAACAAAGGGAATGTTGAGGTATTTATGGATAATTTTATTTGTGACTTAATAAGGAGCATTAAGGATTTTAGACTGTACGGATTGGATACGGGAAGAATTCAATGATTTTGTAGAGCCACAAATCTCAATTCCATGTGTCCAAATGGGTCTGAGTGTATTTAAATGAAAAATTAATTGAAATATAAGTTTTGATTGCAACAGTGCTTCAATTTAATCACTATTTAATTCCTAACTTCTTAATTATAGACTGCGCTGAAAAAAAAATAGAAGGAATAGAAGGGGTATCGATTATTGTTGGTCGAAAAAATATAAATTATGTTAAATATTACATCAATATTTAATTACATGGAAGAAGTCAAAATTTTGAAGGACATCAAACAAAGATTTCGATAAATCGGTTAACCCACCTATTTATACTTATGTATAATTAACATTTTATACACAAATAAGTGAACGTGATCAGAACATAACCAAACCAAACGTAAACATTCTGCTTCGTAGGGGTACAGATCGTTCGTCGATATCTACTTTCGCAAACATTCGGGTTGTTTCGGAATTTTATTTATAGTGTGCTCTATTTGATTTTGAAACCAACTATCATCTTAGAGTAGCGTTTCTGAACTACTATTTCAAGCATTATTTAATGTTTCAACCACCAGACAGCGCTTTTGGGGTTATGTTAAAGTATTTAAGTTTTTACTTTCCTACCTATATTAGATAAGAAAAGTATTGCAATCGGGTCAAATTTTCGATATTCGGTTTTTGATAGATCTATACGTTTCAGAGCCCCCTGAGTCCGAAAAACAAATGTTAGCCATTGGACTGTCTGTCTGTGCTAAAATTTTCTCGGGAACTACTGAACCGATTTGTTGTTCCTTTTTTTATTTTGTTGGGTTTTGACTCTGTCTGTGACACAAATTGGATGCTCCATGCGCAATAGCTGCTGCGCAATAAATGAAAAACATAGTCAAGAGACAGTAGTGCAAAAACGGTTCTAACGATTTTGATGAAACTTTCCTATAATGTCCTAATGATTGTCCTTTCAATTTTCGTATATAGACTAAATTCTCGAGAAAATACATATTTTAGCCTGTTTTTTATAAAAGGTGATGAAATTCCCTACAGATCTGTATAATAATCGTTCATTTTGGACAACTATTAAATCTTTTCTTTGATCAGTTTTCAGGAAAATAAATCTAATTCAATTTGTTTTTGTTTCTTGATGGACATATGTAAAAATATAAAAACTTCTGAAATAGGAAGAAACGTCGTGTTAGTGGACACACCAGATTTTTTTTATTGAAATATCTTATAGTTTTCTTTCACGAATTTCGACTAACATAAACCGTCCGTGACATGTGTGGTCTGTACCCATTCTGTGTTTTTGGGAACGGAAATTGTAATACAGGTGCGCTTGGCGGTTTACGATAGTCGACAATCGCCTTGAACAGAATTCTAAAGTCGGATTGGAGGTCAAATTGATCAACATAATTGCTAAGATGAAACTATTTGCAGTCTCCCTTTCTTTAAACGAAATCTACGTCTCAGCATCGACGAAATTGTGAACGGTCGAAACCTTTTTCAGGAATGCGTAGATTTTATTTATTTTACTTTTAATTTGTATGGAGAGGATGACAAATAAAAACATGAATACATCTAGAGGTGGAACATATACGAGAATTTTTTATTCTTCTTGGCGAATTCGTTTTTGGACACTGGTAGGGAAGTTATCTATTAGACCCTCTTCTAAAGATCACTTTTTTTTTTTTTATAAATATCCCTTCTAAAGATTCAATAAAGATCAAGAATAATATTTTCCACACATAAATCAAGGGCTCGTTGAGAGTTAACTAAATTTAGAATTCTGTTGTCTATGGAAAGCTCTAATTATTTCACTAATTACTAATAACCTTAAAGTATGAGGATAAAAGTTTACTAGGATTAAAATTATTTCAAGTTACTCACCATAATTTCAGTTTTACATTGATTAGATAAACAAATTGTATTTAATTTATGTAATATAAATAATATCGTGTCTTAAAAGTGCTCTTTAAAATTTATTTTTCTTATCATTTGGTTTATGACTTCTTTCACGTGTAGCGCTAGTTGCTCCTAACAACCTCACATAGATACAAAAAAAAATATAGTTGAAGGTAATAATTACTAGGGTTTCTGTAACCGACGAGTACCGAAATGTTTAGTGTTTCTCAAATTTAAATTATAGTTGAAAAATGCTGCTTAATGTTTTATATTTCGTCATTTTTTGATGTGTAATTTGTTACATGATGTGAAGTTCTATGATGTCATAATAGAATTGATCACTGTCGTATTTGAAATGTTGAATAATGGTTAAAATAACCAAAAACTCCGCTTACTTAAACTAATGTTATCGTGAATCATAATCAATTTATTTCCTTTGTTCTCAATAAAACAGTTCCGCTTCTGTTATATGTAGGAATTTTGTTAGGGATATAAATTCTATTAAAAAAAAAATGCAGTGCTCTATTACTAATACCGTAAGTATTACTAATGCTATAATTGTATTTTAGTTACGTATTTAATTTATAATCTACATGAACCTATATTGCTGTATATATAAAAAAAACTGAACATAATAGTTCTATGATCAAAAACTTATTATCAATAATTATACATTTTTATGTACATACTTATTGTTACTTTCGAAGTTACTGTCAATTCATTTTCAGACGACTGCTTGCTTTCAGAACTCTTTTGACTTTCACAACTTTTTTGACTTTCAGAACTCTTTTGACTTCCACTACTTTTTTGACTTTTAGAACTCTTTTGACTTCCACAACTTTTTTGACATTCAGAACTCTTTTGACTTCCACTACTATTTTGACTTTCAGAACTCTTTTGACTCTCTGGACTCTCCTGGCTTACAGAACCCTCCTGGCTTTCCGAACATTCTTCGGAATCCTGTGATTCTGAATTACTTTGAGTTTGAACTCCCGAAGATTCACAAGACTCGGAGGACTCCTCGCATAATTCCATTTTATATTATAGTGGTAGTTTGCTGTACAAATAGATTTAGTCTAATAAATAATATTTTTAACCAGAGTAGAAAGAATAAATGGAACACATGATCTTTATTGAACAAAGTGCTGATTTTTAATTTGTCTCGTATGATTTTCGAATTTAATGTTGATATACCATTTTTATAATATAACCCAAGGAAGTAGTATTATTTACTGGTTACAAATGCATGTATTATACTAGCAAGATAAGGATTTTGTAGGAAAATACATTTCTAATTCTACTTAAACACGTACGTACATTAAAATATGTATGTCCATTAAAAACATTTTTTTAAAAAAAGATATACTCAATTATCTATATTTGTTAAAATTTTATTATTATTATTTTTTTATTTGTTTATGATATTGACAACTGTATTAAGAATTAAAATACATTCAGTAAATGTGATAATAGAAAATAACAACATGAAAACACTTGTTGAGAAACTACCCACTGGTAGCATTCTAAAAAAAAATGTATTTACAGTAAGGAGATTTCGAGGTCATCTTTTTTTCAGACGCCTCTGAGGGTTTTCAGGGATCGAAGAGGAAGAAAGGTTAGAAATGAGAGGATTAGGATGGTTCTGAAGTTTTATTAATTTAAATTACTCAAATAAGAGTAATTACTAAAATATAAATGATAAGTTCAATAAGATTATTTTTCTTTTAAAAATATTAAAATTTCATACTTGAATATTTTTTTTCTTATTTTTTAAAATTGTATTTACAATAAAATCTCTAGTGTGATTTTAATATTTCTGCTTTTGTTAATAGAATAGGACGAATTTCGAAGATATAAAAACATTTAGGTAAAAACATAAAGGTTTAGCAATAATAAAATATAACAATGAATGACAACCATTCTTGTAAACTATGTAGGAAATCACGCTATTTTGTAAGCAGTCACTAAAACAAAGAAATTAATGTTACAAGCACATTAATGTAAGCACATTGGAATCGACTTAAGAAAGGATATTCCACAAACAGCTATGCGTTGCCTTATTTAGATTAGGAGACGGAGAAACCAATATATAGCTGAGCCATCGAACTGAAATAAATCAGTTGTCAGTTTAAAAGCAGTAATTTTTAGTCTTCCGATACCTATGGCCGGTAATCTCTTCTTCTAAGTACAAAACTAAGGATTATAAAACTACATATTTAATTTTTATAATGTTATAATATATAATAGCTAATTTAATTTATATAAATTTAAAAAAAATATTACCTATTTTAATTTGTATTATAATAGGTAATTTTATAAACCTTGGCAAAATCTACACTACTTAAAAATTCCTTCAGCACAAGTGTAAAAATTGATATTTCATCATGGAATATTTCATTTAATTTTTTATGTTTGTTCAAAACTTATGACTTTTTTCAATTTTAAACTGAGCCATCGATGTATCTATATTTCAGAAATAAATAAAAAAATTTGTTTTATGCTGAAGCACAGTAAAATTTCTTTAAATAATTAAATATACAGTGTATTTAAAAAAAATTATTATAAAGTAATCAAACTGAAGATGTTTAATGTCTAGTCATATTTTTTAGTTTTTGAATAGTGTTATCGTTTTTCCACGCAATTTTAGGTGTTTTTCGGTTATTTAGTTGCCCTTGCCCATGTACTCATCTTATTAATGAATCAAGCCTGAATAATTCAAAAAGCCCCCAAGTACAGCTAATGAACAATACATTAAAAATAATTGCGTATTTGAAATATTTTAAGATTTATCATTACATTTTGGAGGTTCTGTTATAATATAAAAACCAGTCTCTGATTATAAAAGATTATATCACAAAACAATCAATATAATTGAACTGATAGAAATTGAATAAATTAATTAGAATTCCATCCGATGCAGCATGAATAATTTAAATCTAATTTATTTTTGGTTGCAGATTTCTTGAACTCATCCCTCCCCTTGTACGTCACGGTAGAATAATCACTGGCCATAAAGCTAAGAAAAAAATTCATAAGAATGTGAATAAAGGGAGGAGCTGAGTGGAAGCAATAAAGGAGTTGATGGCGAGTGTCTTAGCAGATAAGGCAGGCGTAAATTGATGGTTTAATTAAAGACTCCTCTGGAGTGGGGGGGTCCGCAATTATAGCCCCCTCCAGATTAGTATTGTTCTCTTTGTGTAATTCCTACCCTCCGAGTTCCAATCCTCGCCGCTCTTTATCTCTTCTTTTGTATCATCCTCTTTTATTTTGCATTCCGTTTTGTTTCATGGTCTATTATCTTTCCAGACACTGGAGGGGGCTGGAAAAACCTCTGCCTCGTTTGACTTAGGTTTTATGATGGAGGATCTTTTCTAGTTAGAAGTATCCGATCTAGAAGAGAGCATTTGATCAAAAAATAAAAATAATATGATTCTGATTAAATATTTATTTTAAGTATCCACACGACTTATACTAAAGTAGTATAGATCCCTTTTCCGTCTTAGGAGCGATAGATTTTATTAAACGAGCTCCTTAAATTCCTTCAGCAACTTTAATAAAAGTCGTTGAAAAAATTGGGAGATGTCAAAACTCAGATGCTTTCAAAGTCAACGAATCGAGACGGGATACATTGTGTCTTAAAGATTTCGAAGCGGGCATTTAGAACCAATATAGTTCCCAAGAACCTGTGTTATAAAGCCCAAAATGTCCCACTTTCGAAATAAATCGTAATTCTAGCTGAATGAATCTGGGGTGCTATGATCGCTTAGGAATACTTATCAAGTGTTTAGGTTAAAAAGTTAAAATACTGTTGTTTGTGCTAGTCTCAGAAGAATTAAAAATCTATTAAAAAGGTTTTAGGAGAATAGTTCTAAATTCCTCTAAGGATAATTTAAAAAAGAGCTTTTTGATATTTTTAATAAATAAGAAAATATCCAGGTATGGCTTTTACACCCTTATTAAGTACGTGAACTAAGGGCTCTTCACCACCAAACAAGTAGTACAAATAGTCTTGAGGGAGTACAATAAGGTATTTGTATAAGTTCAGGGAAAGCTGTGTATTTATTGATTAAGTATTAAAGTGGAAGGATATTTTCCAATATGATACGATAATCACTTATTATTTATGTTTTTAATTTAATTGTTGTTTGTTATATATAGGAATATAGCTAATGATCATATCAAATTAACAAAATCTTCACCACTGCTAATATGATTGGGCAATAGAAAACCTGGAGTGTCAAAGAAGAAAGATATGTAGAAGAAAGTAGAAGAAAGAAAAATGCAATTGATAAATTGTTAAGATTACCGATTTTAATAACTGGAAAAAACGAAACATTAAATATTTTTTCAACTTTGCAGTAAAAAAAATCTGGACAATAATGTAACTATGGCTACCTCATCATTCTTGTTGGTTATGTAATTAGCTATATTTAATGACTAAGATTTTCCGTTTATGGACAAAATCTGCAGAAGCTGAGATCAGTCCTGTCAAGAAAAAACGCTTGCTTAAGTGAAAAAAGTAAACGGAGTTAACGAACGTAGGAATTATGTCCAGTTTAAAAAAAAAAAATCATCCTTATATAATTGTAGTATAACTATAACCTCCATTGTATTGTGTTCACTGCCTGCAACATTCCTCAGTCACATTCTTATCAATTATGTACATATGGTTTTAATGAATAACTGGAGTTTGATGTAATCACAGATCATTTATATACTATTAACCAACTTTTCTTCAATTTTGGGCAAAATCAAATGAGCCGTTAATGAATTGTAGGCATATCTAGGAAAGTACATTTAATTATTGAGTACACCAACAATTTTCTTTCTATAATATCTAAAGTACTCAATGTATCATAGAACTATTTTCCTCCATCTAATTTTTCAATAGATTTTTGTTTATCGACGATTAATAGAAAAAGCAGTTTTTAATTTTAAAAATCTAAATAGTCGTAAGTGTCATGGCCGAAACTGAGGTTCTATATTCGTATCGTTCCGTCTTTGCTAGTTTGTTATGTGCTTATTATCTCAAATCCTGTTCTCAGACTTTGTAAACAGTGAGTTTATAAACAATTTAACATTTTTACATTACAATCAGTGAGGTGAGTGACTTTTATTAACAATTAGCAACATTAAATTGGTACTCGATTGCTAGAGACAGTTTACGTGGCAGATATTTCCCCTCAGCGGGTCTTATCTTTCAAATTCAAGGTCACGGCGCTTTATTTTACGTTCAGAATATCTTGAGTTCGTACCTAAGACAGTATATATTTTTTTTTCTCTGTTTTTATTTCTTAATTGATTATTTTATTTTAATATTTTTTTTTCTACTGACTCTATTTTATTTATTTATAAAAATGTTTTTTTTAATATTTGTATATATATTTGTAAATAGATTAGTTATTAAGTATTTGTTTTGTAAATTTTCTTATTAGTGATACTTTTTTTTTTTCTCTCTTCTTTTTGTATATATTATTATTTAGAGGTATGGATTCTGATAAGAACATTTCTTTTGACGAATCAGATGAAGAGACTCCTTTCTCCGAAATCAGTGAGACTGATTCTCAATATTTAACAAGGCGAACTCTCCAAAAGCGCCATAGAAACTCTGCCCCCGGTTCGGCGGGCAACTCACCTAAAAAAAAAAAAACAAATCCGCTAAAACAAAGCAAGCTCTCAAAGTAAATAAACAATCAAAAACTAGTAATAATTCAGCTATGAAACCTGACACTAAACCATCAACTAACACATCCAGTAACAATTCTGTTACAGCCAATAATAAAATTAACGAA